>PVIU01010015.1:33986-72588 GCA_004026605.1 Ondatra zibethicus | reverse complement strand
CAAATAGCATAAAGTATCTTGGGGTAACACTAACCAAGGAAGTAAAAGATCTATTTGACAAGAACTTTAAGACCTTGAAGAAAGAAACTGAAGAGGATACCAGAAAATGGAAGGATCTCCCATGCTCCTGGATTGGTAGGATCAATATAGTAAAAATGGCAATTCTACCAAAGGCAATCTACAGATTCAATGCAATCCCTATCAAAATCCCAACAAAGTTCTTCACAGAACTTGAGAGAACAATAACTATGTTTATATGGAAAAACAAAAAGCCCAGGATAGCCAAAACAATCCTATACAATAATGGAACTGCAGGAGGCATTACCATCCCTGACTTCAAACTCTATTACAGAGCTACAGTAATGAAAACAGCTTGGTATTGGCATAAAAACAGAGACGTCGACCAATGGAATCGAATCGAAGACCCAGATATTAATCCACAAACCTATGAACACCTCATATTTGTCAAAGAAGCTAAAAGTATACAATGGAAGAATGAAAGCATCTTTAACAAATGGTGCTGGCATAACTGGATGTCAACCTGTAGGAGAATGAAAATAGATCCTTACTTATCTCCATGCACAAAACTCAAATCCAAATGGATTAAAGACCTCAATATTAATCCTACCACACTTAACGTGATAGAAGAGAAAGTGGGAAGTAGCCTGCAAAACATGGGCACAGGAGACCACTTCCTATGTAAAACCCCAGTGGCACAGACAATAAAAGCAATAATGAATAAATGGGACCTCCTGAAACTGAGAAGCTTCTGTAAAGCAAAGGACACTGTCATTAAGACATAAAGGCATCCTACTGAATGGGAGAAGATCTTCATTAACCCCACATCGGACAAAGGTCTGATCTCCAAAATATACAAAGAACTCAAGAAACTAGACATTAAAATTCTAAATTACCCAATTAAAAAATGGGGTAAGGATCTGAACCGAGAATTCTCAACAGAAGAAATTCGAATGGCCAAAAGATACCTAAGGTCATGTTCAACTTCCTTAGTGATCAGGGAAATGCAAATCAAAACAACTTTGAGATACCATCTTACACCTGTCAGAATGGCTAAAATCAAAAACACCAATGATAGCCTATGCTGGAGAGGATGTGGTGTAACAGGAACACTCATCCATTGCTGGTGGGAATGCAAACTTGTGCAACCACTTGGAAATCCATGTGGAGGTTTCTCAGGAAATTGGGAATCATCCTACCTCAGGATCCAGCAATACCACTCTTGGGAATATACCCAAGAGATGCCCAATCATACTACAAAATATTTGTGCAACTATGTTCATAGCAGCATTATTTGTAATAGCCAGAACCTGGAAACAACCGAGGTGCCCCTCAATGGAAGAATGGATAAAGAAAGTGTGGAATATATACACATTAGAGTACTACGCAGCAGTAAAAAACAATGACATCTTGAATTTTGCATGCAAATGGATGGAAATAGAAAACGCTATCCTGAGTGAGGTAACCCAAACCCAAAAAGACGATTATGGTATGTATTCACTCATTAGTCAACTCTAGCCATAAAACAAAGGACACTAAGCTTATAGCTCACAAGCCCAGAGAAGCCAAATAGCAAGGCAAACCCAAAGAAAATCATATATAGTTCTTCTTGGAAATTGGAAGCAAACAAGATTTCTAGGCAAAAGGTGGGAATACGGGGGTGGGGATAGAGGTGGGGGTTGGGGGCGGGGGCGGAGGGGAGAGGGGGAAGGAGAAGGGAGAAGGGAAGGACTGGGGAGAGATTGGGGGAGTGGGAGGGTGGAGATGGAGGAAAGGTGGATGTTGGAGAAGGGAATAAGATATCTACATTATTGGAGTCATTTTAGGACTGGCAAGATACGTGGCTCTAGAGGAGATCCCAGGTGTCCACAGGGATGTCCCCAGCTAGGTACTTGGGCAGCAGAGGAGAGGGTGCCGGAACTATCATTGTCCCATAGTCACACTGATGAATATCTTGAACACATCCATAGAAATTTTGTCCGATGGATGGAGATAGAGACAGAGACCCACATTCACACCAGAGCAATGGATTGAGCTCCCAAGGTCCAGTCGAAGAGCAGAAGAATCTTCATCCGGCGACGGATGGAGATAGAGACAGAGACCCACGTTGGAACACTGGACTGAGCTCCCAAGGCCCAGTTGAAGAGCAGGAGGGAGAAGATGAACACAGAAGTCAGAACCGCAAGGGATTCGTCCACCCATTGAGATGGTGTGCCCGATCTAGTGGGAGCTCACCAAGGCCAGCTGGACTGGGACTGAACGAGCATGTGATCGAAACAGACTCTCTGACTATGACTGACAATGGGGACTGACTGAGAAGCCAACGATAATGGCACTGGGATTTGATTCTACTGCATGTACTGGCTTTCTGGGATCCTAGTCAGTTTGGATTCACACCTTCCTAGGCCTGGATGGAGGCGACAGGGCCTTGGGCTTCCCACAGGGCAGGGTAACCTTCCCTCTCTTAGGACTGGAGGGGAAAAGGGGAGGGGGAGTGGGGAAGCGGGAGGGAAATGGGAGGAGCAGAGGAGGTGGAAATTTTGAATGGTACTATTTATAATGCAATAATAAAAAATTAAATGTGAAAAAAAGGAAAAAATAAAGGAATTGCAAGCAGTAAGTGTAAAAAAAAAATTGATTCCCTGGCCACAACTTTACCAGCTTTTGTTCTTCCTTCATTCAAAGTAACTTCCCTCGGATACATGCTTGCTGGTTCTTCCGACTCTTGTATTTGGTTTTCATTTCTGAATCTCTAAATTGAGGAAATCCAGTCATTGCTGAAGCTATTCTGTGCCCCTGTTTACAAAACAGGGAAGAAATGTGATTTTCATCATCTAATTTTGCAGATTTGATGCCACATGTGGTAGAAATGGGAACAAGAAAATGAGGCTAAGAAACTGGGAGTCAAGCAATGTTCCTGGATTCATGCAAACAGGGACTCCCACTTTAGTCGGTTTCTGGTCTCACACTCACCAATCGTGTCTTCACTTAGTCCCACTCCTAAGGAAACCTCAGCAAAAGGTTGGGCATGAAGCTGCCTCCAAAGTGATTAAGAAGATATGGGTGTGTTTTTAACCACATCAGCCTAATAATGGAGAAACCATACCTAAAAAAAATTCTTTGTCATTTTCCACTTACAAAGATATACATATTTTTGCTATACAAATTTTGCAGACACATAAAGAAAATAAAAATCATCTAGAATTTCATTATCCAACATGCAATGCTCTCAAAAATTGGTTATCTTAAATGTTAAATAATTTAACAATTTAAAGAGTAACTCAATTATTACATTTTCATAATTGATATCCTGTTTTGAAGTCTATAAAAATGTTCTGAGTACAAGGACCTTGAGAATCCCAGTCTAACAGAAAAGGATACAGTAATACAAAGTGATCAAGCTTGCAGCATTGACCTTAAAATTAGGCTATATACTGATTACAGGGCACCTAAGCACACAATAATCATAATGGCAATCTATGCAGTATTTTCTTCTATACAGCTATTATATGCCTTTGCTGTTTTATGTATTTTGCTTAGTACATAATTAAGTCACACAGGTTTGGCTCTGGCTGACTTTGACTTTGCTACAGTCATCACACTTCAGTCTCTTAAGTCCTGGGGTTACTGGTGTAAGCCAAAGCACTCATCCGTCTAAGTTCTCTCCCTTTTGAACAAACCTATAAAGGAGTCACTATTAATTCTATTGGTGATATATGAGAATATATGCTGAAATGATCAATGCTGATGAAGAATAGATTCAGCATTTAAACCTACATCCCCAACTCTAAGTGTTTATGATTCATTATTCTGTCTTAGGCATCCTCAAGGGAAAGTACTTTCAAGGGGAGAAGACCCACGTAATACTTTGGAAAAAAGGTAGACACTTCACAGCCTCACATGGGTAAGGGACTTAGAAAGACAGTTGAAATGATAACATGGGAGGAGGACAGTTTGCATGGTGGAGCTAAGGAGAAAAGGTATGATTTCGTGAACCACATAATTTATTACCAAACAAAAGAATTCTCCCTGATTAGATTTTCATCGCTAAAAGAAGAGGAATAATAAAAACGGATCTCAAAAGTAACACATTATCTGGATGAAGTACATTAGCCACATACCAAATATGAGCTCCTGTTGCCATTTGGGTCACACCGAGACCTGTGTGAAAGGGAGCACCTAACTTAGGTAGAAGGTCTTAATCTTCGTATGAGATGTTCTCAGGGGAGACTGGCATGGCTCAAAGCAGAGATCTTTGATTGTTCAAGAGGTCCCCGGACTCCGGAAAGCAGTTCCAGTGTCACAGGCTGGGTTTCAAGGACTGGCCGTGTCACAGTCTTCAGAGAAATGGCTGTCAGTGCAGCTTGTCACAGCAATCTGTAAAAGACAGCTGTGGGAACACACAGCCTGCCATGGCCCATGCTCTGATGGACTGTCAACCTGTGAGTGCATAGATACTTTGACGTATAGTGATTTGGGACAGTCACTCACACAAGGACACCTTGTATAGTGTGATGCCAAGTCCCTAGAGAAGAATGTACTCCCAAGGCTGACCTTGCACAGGAGTACATACACCTGATGTGTAGAAAGCAGATTGCAAACACATTTGAAATCTTTCAGAAGCTACAGACTGGCCAGAATTGAAGTATATTTTTTATAAATTGTAGAAACATAAACTAGTACCATATTTCATTCAATAATGAACCAGTCTCTTAACAAAGTAAGTTTAATTAGAAATGATCCCTAGGGGGTAAAATGAATTGGAAAACACTTAGATGGAGGCATTTAAGTAGGACAAAATGAAATTATAAAGCCTCCTTGCTCCACTGATGATAGAATGTCATAAACTCAACAATACACTCACATTTTTATGTCAAGGTCAGCAAGGAGTAAGAATAACACCTGTGCGATTCCTGTCTTCTCCTACAACAAAGCCTGCAACCACCTAAATTACGGGGATGCACTTCCTTTCCAGGAAAGAAGTCTCATTAACCAGCCTGAGAGATTCTCCCATGAGCCTCCCTGCAATACTTTGACTACAGTTCAGAATTCCTAGGAGTGATGAATCCTGTCAAATTGAATAGTCAAATAATATCACCTAAACTCTGCCCACCCTCTCCTAAGTCTATAAGGCCTTCTGCCCCACCATCCCATGATTTTCTTTGTGCTTGACAATAGAAGTATGTATTTCACAATCCAAGTGAAATAAGAATCTAATGAGTCAGAATCCTGACTTTATGGTAAGGCTCTGCTTGTGTTGGGTCTTTTTTATTTCATATTTCCAATTACCTCCACCCTCTGAATATTTCACCCAGCTTTCTGTCAAGAAATGTTGGAAATTAAGTTTATTGCCTTATAAAACTTCATATTCTCTCTCCTTTGAAGTCTCATTATTTACCTCTACAACAGAGGTATTTTGACATTACAAAATGTTTATTGTATGGAACTCCTAAAGATTTGTCTCTTAACCCTGTGTCTAGGGGTCTGCATCATTCAAAGCCCCTAAACACTCATCAGTTGTTCCCAACTTGTGCTAAATTAACTTTGGGATTCCTTTTTTTTTCTTTTTTCTTTTTCTTTTTTTTTTTGGTTATGGAGGGAGAAGGGAGAAGTGGAGAAGAGCAGAGAGAGAGAGAGAGAGAGAGAGAGAGAGAGAGAGAGAGAGAGAGAGAGAGAGAAGAGAGAGAGATAGAAGAGAGAGAGAGAGACAGAAGTGGGGTAAGGGGAGAAGTGGAGAGAAAGGCAGAAGCTGCCTCTCCAAGAGGAAGATGGAAAAGAGCAACTTTGGGATTCCTACTTGCATGGGGCAACACCAGTAGAAATACAGGACTCCAGGCTCAAAGTCAACCTTTCCAAAGGGGATTGCTTCCCAGAAGAGGAAGACAGATGCTGTGTTAAAGATACTTGGTTATTTTTAGTCTTTCTCCTGTTACTGGATTTCTTCTCTGTGGCACATGTCAGAAAGTTCTTCCTCCCATGTAATATATAACCAAAAATGGTTCAGCAACCACTATAAGTTCATGTCTTTCTCATGTTGAGTTGAAACCATGCCCAGTTTGAAAGTGGAGAAAGAGAGCCCTAAGTCAGATGCTCATGTTGGTATGTGGGTTTCTGAAACTTGGGAGAAATAGGTCAAAGTCCTCAGACCTGAGCTACTTCTTCCATTATTAAAGGACTAATTTAATCAACAGCATTATCTTTGCAAAGGATCAGACAGTCAAGCCTGTTCTAACCAGGTCTTGGGCTGTGTAACGATTTCCTCTGAATTGCAACATTGCCTCTCAGGGTAGATAGAAGAAGCTCAAGTCCCTTAAAGCCTCAAGTGGTTGGAAAGCTACAGGATTACAAGCTCCCTTCTCAACATTCCATGATCAGCAACAGTTGTTGGAGAAGTGAGATGTCCAGAGCAGACAAGTTGCCTACAAAGAGTGTTGGGGTTGCCAGAAGTGTAAATTCAATAAATTCCCTGGTTCACTAAACTCGACTAGGGTAGAGTCACTTCTTTGACCAGTGTTCATGACTTACATGAGGTGAGTAGGCATTTCATTTTTCATGTGTCTCCAATTCTAAAACAGATTCTCTCATTTTTCCATTCTTGATTACATTTTACTAGAAAACTTTTACATGACCCCAGGCATCAAAGGATATAGGTGTACAAATCAAGCATTTACTGATAATAAATCATAAATAATTTTATTCTTTGATATATAATTTTAATATTAGAAATGAAAATGAAGCTTTATAATGAGATGTTGTACTTAGTTATTTTACACATAGATCTAAATCCTGAAAATATTATATATGGAAGAATTTTACAGCATCTTGGACATTTTTCAGAGTTTTTTTTTTTTTACTTTAAAATCATCCAGGTTGAGAAAGCCACTCCACTTAAATATGTGCAAAATGGCAGAAGTATATTGAGGGCCATCTCAGAAATTGTTAGCAATCCTTTCTTAAATCCTAGTCAAATTCATGACTTTTTAAATGGATTTAGGCAACTCAAATTGCAATTTATCAAACCAGGTAATCCAACACAATCCAGTCCAAGGTTATACTAAGTTGACACTTATGCCCTAATGAATAATAAAAAATTAAAGTATCTGCTTTTAATTAGTAAATTATTATGTTTCTATAGTAACAGAAAACCTAGGTGTATAGAGGAAAATAGCATATCGAAGTATTAAATCTGACCTAAGATATTTCAGGCTGAGTGGGTGGTGCACTTCATGGCATGCGTAATGCAGAGCACACATGTTGTACGTTCAGAAACAAGGTTGTGGTGAAGGCATACTACACAATGCTGGTGAGTGCTGCTGTGGGATTCCCCGCTGCATGCTGTGAATATGTGTTATTATCATCGGTTAATAAAGAAGCTGCTTTGGCCTATGGCAGGGCAGAATACACATAGTCAGGAAAACTAAAATGAATGTAGGGAGAAAGAAGGCAGTCAGGCAGATGACTGATGTAAGCAAGATGTAAGGTAACAAACCTTGAGGCTCATGGTAAAATACAAACTAATAGAAATGGGTTAATTTAAAATGTAAGAGCTAGTTAGGAATATGCCTGAGCTGTTATCCAAACAGTGTAGTAATTAATATAGTTTTTGTGTGATTATTCAGACCTGGGAGGCTGGGAAATGAAAGTGCAGCCTCCATTTACAGAATTTTTCCAAGAGCAACTGAAATTCATTATGTGTTTGATTGTGGTCACTGTGTTTATTTTTTTTAATTGTTTTTATTTGCTATAAATTTTTCTCCTCTCCCCTCCACTCCTCCCCTCTCTTGTTTTCCTCTCTCCCATGATCCACATGCTCCCAGTTTACTCAAGAGATCTTGTCTTTTTCTACTTCCCACGTAGAATAGATCCATGCATGTCTCTCTTATGGTTCTCTTTGTTGTCTAGGATCTCTGGGGTTGTGAATTGTAGGATTTTTTTTTTTTGGTTTATGTCTAAAGTCACTTATGAGTGAGCGACAGCAGCCTATGCAATGGGAAAAGATCTTTACCAACCACACATTGGACAGTGGACTGATCTCCAAAATATATGAAGAACTCAAGAAATTGGTCATCAAAAGAACAAATAATCTAATAAAAAATGGGGTACAGAGAACTCTCAACAGATGAATCTAAAATGGCTGAAGGATACATAAGGAAATGTTCAATATCCTTAGCCATCAGAGAAATGCAAATCAAAACAACACTGAGATTTTATCTTACACCTGTCAAAATGGCCAAGATCAAAAACAATGATGACAACTTATGCTGGAGAAAATGTGGGGTAAAGGGAACGCCTCTGTTGCTGGTAGGAGTGCAAACAGGTACACTCATTTTGGAAATCAATATGGCATTTTCTCAGATAATTAGCAAACAATCTGCTTCAAGATCCAGCACTACCACTTTTGGGTATATACCCAAAGGATACTCAATTATACCATAAGGACATGTGCTCAAGTATATTCATAGCAGCATTATTTGTCATAGACAGAACCTGGAAACAACCTAATTGCCCCTTGACCAAAGAATGGATAAAGAAGATGTGGTACGTTTATACAATGGAGTACTACATAGTGGAAAAAATAATGATATCTTGAAATTTGCAGGCAAATGGGTGGATCTAGAAAACATCATATTGAGTGAGGTAACCCAGATCCAGACAACCACTGTTTTATTAATTACTCTTCTGCTGCTATGATAAAACACCATGACCAAAAGCAACTTACAAAAGAAAATTTTATAATGGCTTACAATTTCAGAGAATTAAAATATGTACTGTCAGGGACTGCATGGCGGCAGGTGGCTGAAGTAGAAAGCTTAGAAAGTGAACTAGAAATGAGGTTGACTTTGAAATCTCAAAGCCCACTCTCAGTGATGTACTTCAAGTTTGCACCTCCCTGTAGCTTCTCCAAACACTGTCACCAGGTGTGAAACCAATGTACAACTGCCAGAGTGTATAGGGTGATGCTTGTCATTCAAAGCACCACACTGCATACTCAGAAGATTTTTACTTTTACCAGATATTCATGACTCTGTGTTTCTGATCATGTTTTCCATGTACTCATTTGTGAAATGGTCAAAGTTGGAGGGAATTCTACAACCAGGCTGTGATCCATCTATAAATATTCACCCACAATTAGAGACAAATAACAGAGTGTTTAGCAACGTTGTTAAGACACTGAGGTCTAAGGACAGCTGGCATTTAATGTGCTCTGCTCTAAGCCGCATTGACCCTATCTTTCGTTTCCGCAGTAGGTGTCGTGTATCCTGACAGTAGCCAAAGAAATAACCTTTGAATGGTGTGTTAACCCTTTACCTAGTGAAAATCCGATTCCACATAAGTATATGAGATTTGTATATTAGACAAGATGCTCTATAGTATTCACAAAGAAGAAAGAGAGAAAAAGGGAAAGAGAGAGAGAGACAGAGACAGACAGAGAGAGAGAGAGAGAGAGAGAGAGAGCAACAATGAGGGAGGGAGGTAAAGGGGCCTCAAGAGAACAGGGGTCAGGGAAGACAAAAGGAAGAAAGATGCTGGGAACTTTGATCTGATCCTCTGTTCTAATCTAGTGTTGTTAGCAATTAAGTGTCCAATAAATAAAACAAGTATGGATAAGTATAAAATGGAGCTGTAAATGTTTGAAAAAGATTGTAAATCCTATGTAAAGTGCTTTATTTTAATTGAAAATATTTTTTCCTATGATATATCCTGATTATGGTTTCTTTACCATCTCCTCTCAGATCCTGCCTACCTCCCCATCCATCCAATTTCAAGCCTACCTTCTTTTGGTCTCTCTTTAGAAAACAGATATTAAACAAATAATAAATAAATAATAAGAAAAAGTACAAGAAACATACAAAGAGTGTGATAGAGACTCACACACAAAGATAAAAACATAAAATTGGAAACTATAATATACAAGCAAAAGACCAGGAAAACCAAAAGTGCCCAAATTAATACAAAACAAAGAATCTACAAAAATACCACTGAGTTTGCTTTGTGTTGGCCATCTACTGCTGGGCATAAGGTTTACTTTTAAGGGTTATTAATATACCCAGTGAGAAACAATTTTTGTATTCTGAAAGTGGAAGACATTTGGAAATGGTTTCTTCATCAAGGAGGGAATCTTATGTAAAATGCTCATTTAAAAGCCTATGAAGTGGTAGAGTTTAGAATAAAATTCTTTAAAAGGTGACCACACCCCAAGAATAACTCTCTTTAAAAGGTGACCATACCCCATCAAGGCAATATGCCTGTAGACTGCAAAGTATAAATGACAGGATTGCTCAGTCACAGCAGTTTAAAGCCATCAGTGAAACAGCTCTTATACTGTACTCCACAATTAGCAAATTACAACCATGTGATGTGAGAAATCATTAACTGAAACAATTTCTTCATCCCGAATTCTAGACACCTCTTCAAGATTCAAACAATTATTTCTTCACTGTTACTGAGTGTTGGCAGCATTCATAGGTCAGAATTCACAAAATCCAATGCAATAATTACCTTCTGCATTTGTCATTTTTACAATGCTAAATTAAGAAAAACATTCACAGTTTCCAAGTATATCAAAAACCTTGTACGGTTTTATTTCAAGGTTGGCACTACATTTGTGACAAAATATATCTCAGTTTAAAAAATAAATCCTACCTCAAAAAAATTAAAAACATCAGTCAATGGTTTCTGATAGGGTAGGAGTGGGGAAGGACTCAATTTTCTTTAAGGGGTTTGGCCAGGATCCAGTGAGTATATGGGCAACCAAGATGAAGTTTTTCTTCTTCCTCTTTTTTTCCTGGCAAGTGGACACCAGAGTGTGGGGCCGACCTGGCAGGAATGGGAAGTGAGCGTGATAAGGACACATTAGGTGAAATTCCCAAATAATCAAAAATATGTACTAAGTTGGAAATAAACCCATATCTTACATGTTCCCCAAGAACAGATCTTTGTGACTGGGTTTCTAGGGCTGCATACTTGTCCACAGAACGATCACACTTTCTTTTGGGAGTTAACAATACTCCCTGATCTTGTCTCTCTTTTATCCAAATCACCATAGTAACACAAGCTTTGAGATATAGAGATAAATTAAATATAATTTCTCTCCTCCCATGATAGTAAGAATAGCAAGAGAGACACAGGTGTCCAGGAGTTATAAGCTACTCTGAGAACGTAGGGCTCCATTGAGTGCAGACCTGACAGCCCCCAGTCCCCTGGGGAAGGCTGTTTAGTTCCTTTAGTAAGACAGAGCCACTGCGGAGTTCTGAAGGCAGAAGTAAGAAGAAAGGAGCACCAATGAAGATCAATAAATTTTGAATAGGATTAAAGCTTGAGACAGTAGGGGTGGGGTGGAGAATGAGGGCAGAGAAAAGAATTCTCTACAAAGGGAGACTGTATAAAACAGGTACAGATTGGGGTCTGTGGAGTAGGAGGAGAATAAACAAGGTACTAACTAAATAACATCTAAACTTTAATACTCGCAAAGAAGAAAACGTTGAGAAAGGTTCTTAAAATCTGTGCCTTAGTTGTCATATCTGTAAAACGGGGATGATTTACCATTTCTCTCAAAAAGTATGTTCAAGTTAGTGAGGTGGTATATAAGTGCAGAGTCTGGGATGGAGAGAGCGATTAAAAACATAAGCCTTTGGATTTGGAGATAGTTTTCCTTTCCTCTGAATCCACACTTTACTTTTGCCATGACTTTCTACCTGATACCGCCAAAGAAAATTAGAGGCCATCAAATATTGATCAGAAATCACACAAACCAGAACTAAAGCTCATTTAATAAGATGAACAAATGGAACCCTTGGTAGGAGCCTCAATATTTAAATGGAAAGAAAAAGAGTGTGTGTAGAAAGCTAGATAATGCACCCCCAAAAAATGTGATTGACACTTTGATGTCTATAGAAAGAGGATCTGTCAAAAACGAAGTAAATTAAGGACTGGATGTACAGCTCACTGATGATTCTCATGTTTTGCACTGACCTGAGTTCATTCCCCAGCTCCAGCAGAAAGAGGGGAGGAGGAGGGGAAAAGAAGAGGAGAGAAAGGAGAGAGGAAGAGAGGAGGAGGAGGGAAGGAGGAGAGAGAGAGGGAGCACTAAGCATTGAAAAGGGGTACCTTAAAATAAGGATGTATATTCAATATTGTTTTTTTATTTTTCTTTTTAAAGTTTAAGTAATATATATACATATATATGTGTATACACACACACATACAAATTCCTCAGGAGATGAAGCTTAATTTGATAATTCCAGGTTACATAAGAAAATGGTAAAATTCTTTATTAATATTAAAATACACACTAGGCAAAAAATAATGTTATTTTTCTGCATCAGAGAGAAGGAGGAGAAGGAGATAAATAGGGAAGGGAGGAGGGACAGAGGGGCTGTAAATTTAGTTGTAAGCAAATGTCTATGGGTGTCAGAAGTCAGTATTTTGGTGTCTTTCTCTGTTCTTCTTCACCTTAACTGTATTTAGTTAGTTTTTTGTTTGTTTGTTTTTATACCCCAATCAAAGTTTCTCCTCCTTGTCTCCCACCTCCTCTGCTCCCGGTCCATCACTCCCACCTCCCTTGACTCCACCATCTACTCCTCTGTTTCTCTTCGGAAAATGGCAGGCCTCCTCTGGGTATCAGCCAGCCATGGTACATCAAGCTGCAACCAGACTAAGCTCCTCCTCTTCGATATAGGCTGGACTAGGCAACCCAGTAGGAGGAATGAGTCCCAAATGCAGACAAGAGAGAGACACTGCTCCCACTAATTAGGAGTCCTACAAGAAGACCAAGCTACACAAGTATAGCTTATGTGCAGAAGGCCTAGGTTGGTCCCATGCAGGCTCCCTGGGTGGCAATTCAGTGTTTGTGAGCCTATTTCATCTCTGAATTGAAAGACTTTTCTCTACTTGGGATCTGAAAACTTTTTGGAGTTATTTTAGACTTACAGTCATCATAATATTTAAATAATATCACTAAAATTAGTTCAAGTTTTTAGGCTTTAATTATAATGCTGTGAAATTACACAAATACATACTAAATTTAGGAAATATAACTTTGATGACTACCAAAATAAAAAGGCAAATTTAGATTAAAAACAAATATAAAAAGTTTACACTTAAAAAACATGATTATTGTCTTAAAATCCTTACATTATGCCAATCAAACTAACCAATACTCTATATTTGTTGACTATGATGTTTATTTTATGTTTATGATGTTTATTTTCTTCTTAAATTTAACATTTTTGAACTAGAAATGATATATTTTCATAACAGGTTGCTCTTTAGAACTGTCATTGGCATGAATCCAGTTTGGTTTCTTTTATGGGTAACTCAACACATGGTATTAAAAAAATAACTATTGTTTAAGAGAGTTTTCTTTTGAAAATAATGGTTACTTATATTTCTGGTACTGTTTATGGGTTATAAAGAAATGTCATTAATTTTTTCTTTTTTAGAGATTAATATTTAATTATATTTCTCCCTTTAGTTTTCTCCCTCCAAGTCATCTCCTCTCCCATATGATACTTCTCAGTCTCCTTCAAAATCACGCCCTCTTTTCAAATACTTACTGTCATTAATTCTTTTCTAGACCAAATATAAGCGTTTGTCACTATGTGGTCATTTCAAGTAAAATATGCTCAGATGACACACGAGTTAAAAACTTATATGCTCACACCATAATTCCTGAGGCAGTAGGTATCTAGATCATTTTGGTGATCTAATAATTAAGAAGCATTTATTAGAAAATAATATCTATCATTTGTGCATAATGGCCATGGCCATGGAACAATCTACCTTTGTGTAAAGGTCCAGTAATATTCTTTATGGGACACAGCTAGGTCACTATTTTAACCAAAGATGCTCTATCAAATATGCTCTGTTTTCCTTATACACGATTAAGTGCATAGATTGGCTTTCCCATAATATATTTTTGAACAAGTTAACTTCCTTGCTTTCCACACAAAATAATCCCTCCTTTAAGAAATGTTTGAAGCATAATTGTTAGCAACACAGTAGATAATGTTATCACATGTTCATGCCTTTCACGTATTCAAATATCATTCATCTGCAAAAGATGCATTTTCCTTATCATCCTAGCAAAAACCAAATTTTAATAAAAAACATCCTCCAAATAAAAAGATGAAATTAAAAATGGAGCCAAGGGACTATGTAAATTTTGTTATCATTGATTTTTTTTCATGGAAAATATTATGAAATATCCCTGGAGCTTTCGGTGCTTGGCATTTTGGTGCACATGAATGCTGTTTTGCCTGCTTTGGAAAGGTGCCAGGATCAGGTTTATTGAAATGGGTGTCTTTTGAAAAAACATCTCATTTTTAAGAATTCTAAGTGTGTATGCATCCTATTTTTTAAAAAATAAAGCCAACAAGTAAATGGCGCCTGGTGTAGGCAAAGGTTTACTCACTAAAAATCTAATCATAGATCCTGGTTCCTTTGTTCAAAGAGACATCAGCCTTTAATATAAAGGAAATTGCTTCTTTCTTGCCTCTTTCCATGAACTCGGGAAAAAGAAGGCCCACGTGACCAGACCAAAAACTTAAGTTTGCCACAGACAGCATAATTTGGAGTGGTGGTACGTACATGAGGAACACAAAGCCCAGGTAATAAACTGTAAGAAGTGCATCTTCAGAGGAAGGGCTAGTTCAAGATGCTGCATTATTTGGAAAGTTGGTGTGAAAGGCAGGGGTCACTTATCCCTGAACCAAAACCGCTGAGTTTTGCAGAGTTCTAACTTGAAATGCTGAGACAGTAAATGTTGTTAAAAATGGTTTTGTGAAAAATCAATGCAATCTTATTTGGAAAATGAATATTTATTTTCTGGAATGGAATAGAAGGATTTAATGTGACATGAAGAAAGTCCATTGCTTAATATACTTAAGAAAGTGAACTGCAGGAGAGTGCCCAACATATTGGAGCCAACAGAAGCATGCTTACTGAAAGTCCTTTCTTATTACCTTTAAGCCTTTTGTCAAATATGAATTGTGATAGAGCATTGCAAAAGAGAAGCAAAAATTAAACCAGAGGATACTTTGGTAGTCACATGATTTATATCCATCCCAGGGATAATCAATTCTGTAACAATGACAACGAAACAGCCCCAATGCAGAGTAGTACAATACTTTTTTATGGTCCCTTGGGCTAATATAGTTTATCATGTCTTAGGTAGGGAGCTAGAGAGCCAGAAGACTTGGACTTAAATATAAATTTAATTTCTTACCCAAACAGTATTGTCAGCATACTCAAAAAGTATATCTAAAATCAAATAAAAGTTGGTTTGGGTTCAAGTAATAGAACAGCTAAATGGTAATATCTTATGTAAATGAATATGGTTATGTTTAATTTTGACATAATGACATTTGGTCACAACATCATAGCACAGTGTTTGATCTTATATTCATGGTGATACAACAGTAAATAATAATGCTAAATAGCCAATTGTAAAAATAGGACATCATATAGACAACCTAATAGTTATTAGTTATCTTAAATAACTAGTTCTGGCATATGTATTTACTGTATGATATTTAAATCATTGTTTTATAATATGTTGCTTCTATTTATTAAAGAAATAAAAGTAAAGTGGTAGTCTTTGAAACTCCCACATTGTCCTCAAAGGCTTCTTGCATACTGTGTCATGAAACAAGAGGCCATGTCAATTGACTGGCCTACATTGTCTAGGTTTCTGTAATTATACTCCATGATACCCTTCCAGTTTCTAAGTCCTAAGAACATGTTTTCCCAATGCAATCTTGTTGCTAAAATTGAGTAACTATTCCTTTCTCTATACTAATAACTTAGATGGATGGACCATTTCAGAAATGTGTAAAGGTGCAAAGCTTCTCTGCCTTCCCACTTTCAGGTCTAATTATTTGACTTTTTACAAATAGTAGCAAAGACAGTGGCAATCTACCTGCTGTTATAATACAGCATCGCATACCCAATAAGTCACCAAAAAGATGGTTAACACTTCACTCTAGAATTCAGTAGGTTCAAAAGTTTGGCCCCTGAACTTAGAGAGTCTTCATTCTGCATGATGTATTGTTAAAAGCAAGTCAATACACAAGCTACACTGAGAACACTGGTCATCATTTTCAGTGTAAACCTACTCCCTGTATCATTCACCCAATCCCTTGATAAACATCCCCACTCTATTTCATTATTTTGGGAAATGAACTTGTAGGTAATAATTATGTTTGTTTGCACAAGTGTGTAATGAATATGTGGGCATATCATAACATATTACTATGAATTATTCTGAATGCTTATGTATATGTCTATTTCATTAATAGGTATAAATATTTATATGACATGAACCATTTCTAAAATATCATTCCATAAGAATTTAAAGTCAATTAAATAGATTGAACTGAAAAAACAAAATGAAAAAATGTTTTACTTGCTTTATAGTATTTTTGATATTAAAAGCATTCAATGTTTTCAAGTTGTTAGCTTTTTAATGAAACATTTAGTCATTAAATTCAATTACATAGTTACTCATGACTTATTTAAACTTGAAGTAATATTTAGAAATACATTCATCCAATATATTGAGCACTTACTATATGCAAACACTGTTAAAAACTGTGGGGACAGAGAAAAATCCAAAGCAAAGCCACGCCACATCTCTGACATAAAGTAGGATTATATAGTAAATATAAGTAAATAAGGATAGCAATATTCGAGTATGAATAGCACTTTGAGGAAAAGCAAACAAGGTAAAAATCAAAAGTTACTCTTTCATTTAAGATAAGTACAGAGCACACTGCTGCTGCTAGGACATTTGAAATAATAGTTGTTAGAATTTTTGGGAGTGGAAAGTCAGAGCCATGAACCAAGAGTGTTCTTGGTGTCTTTGAGGGATTAGAAAAGGACAAGTGTGATTGAGGCAGAGATGTGGAGAATATAGATTGCCGTCAGTTCCAGGAAAGAAACCCATTTAGACAGGCTTATTGAATATGATGGGATTGTGATTACCATATCAGGATTTTGGGGAAGAATGACATAAAGAGTCTTAAATTTTAGAGGGTTACCCTGGATGTGGTTGGAAAGTATAAGAAACATCCCCAATGAGACCTCTATTGAGAGAATCAAGGCAAAATGCAATGGTAATTCCATCTAGGTGGTGGTGACCAGATTCTGGCTCTGCTTTAGTGGCAAAGACAAAAGAACATATTGATAAACTGAATGTCAGCCGAGAGTAGACAACAGGAGTTAAGAATGTTTCCAGGGGATTAATTGCTTAATTCAAATAAATAGAGTTATAATAAATAGTAATTTAAAATTTCAGTAACTATTGGGCTATAAAATGGAACTTGCTTTTGCACTTTCTGAATGTCAAATATCTATGGAAGTATGTATTATTTCTCAAGCATAAAAGATTTCATGTAGCAGACCTGAGCATAGAATTTAGAACGCCAGACGATGGTTGTGGTCTTATGCTGACATATAAGCTTGGATTTCAGAAGAATTCTCATTCCTTTGACTGATAGGAAAGAATCCATACATCCAATATAGTTACATAATCAACATGGCATGTTTAACACCTACCTTCCTTCTAAAAAGGGAGCTTAAATGAAGAACCTAACCACCACTCAAAAACTGGATAAAGACTTTAAATAAGGCTGAGTGATATGTAACCTTTAACACTTTGCCACAGATATTTGCTGGTATAATTTTTGATTTTTTGGACTCTACCAGGAGAGAAGAAATGTGATATCTGGTATTTACTTTCCCCAGGATATGCCCCATGCATAGTTTCTCTTTGCTGCTTTTGCTCAGTGTCCTTGCACTATAAGAAATCATAGCCATCCTTATGACCATGTGCCAAGTTCTGGAAGTTCTCCTAATGAATCACTGAGTGGTCTTGTAGATTCCTGACACAGCAATTTAGATTAAAGGTTGAGTAAGCAAGTGTCTATGTATTACATATTGGAACTAGGAAAGATATGGGCAGGAGTGATAAAATTGGAATTGTTCTGAATTGGATTGAGTATCTCAAATTGTTTTTCTGGATGAAACTGCTTTAGTATAAGTGAGGAGAAGTAAAGATACCCACAACGAATGAACTTTCCAAAATATAGAGTTAGTGTACATGGGGATTCTATGAAGATGAATGTTGCTCAGTGCAGAAGACAGAGAATCAAGAATCAACAGTGTCAGGAAACCCAAAGTAATAAGGTGCTTGCTGCCCCTAGAAAAGTGCTACTATCATTTTTACCTCAAATCAACTCTAGTTCCATTGTCTGTAGAGTCTCAGAGTGTAAGGTAAATATCCTCTGGCCTTAACCTCACAGGCAAGACTTCCCCTTTCCTTTGTGTCTGTTTCTCATCTCTGACCAACATCTTCCTCTACTATCTTGATCTGCTTATCAAATACTACAGAATTATCAACAGAAAAACTCACTGGGGTAATCCATCAAAAATTGCATCATGCTCACAGTTTCTAGGGTTAGAATTTCAAACAGGCATTGTCCCTGTTATTTATAGGTGTGGACATAACTAGAATCTTGAATAGCTGGAGGGGGCTGCAGCCTCGCACATACAGACATATATACTGACCTGATTTTGCCAGTGAGCTCCATTCCTTTTTTTCCCTCTCTGCTGGAACATTGCAAATAGTTTCATAAGTTCTTCTACACACACACACACACACACACACACACACACACACACACACACACACACTCACGCTGTGTATGTGCCTCTTTCCTATTCTGTATGTGTCTGTCTGTTTCTCTTACTCTTTTATCTTCCTCTGTGCATATTTGTCCTCTCTCTCTCTCTCTCTCTCTCTCTCTCTCTCTCTCTCTCTCTCTCTCTGTATCTGTCTCCTTATCTCTCCTCCCAATAACTAACCACTACATTTGTGACTATCCTCTGTCACTTTCTTTCTCGTTCTGTGTCTGTCTGTGTGATTACATCTGTTTGTCTTTATCTCTAGCTCTGTGTTTTGTCCTCTATGTGTACTTCCTCCTTTTTCTCTCTTCCCCTCTTTTCCTCATTCTCTTTCTCCTCTTCTGCTCCTGTTCCTTCATCTTTCTCTTCACTTCTCTTCTGCTTTCTTCTCTTCTTCCATTTCCCCAGACTGAACATTCCAAGAGGCTCAAACAAATCTTTGTATGACTTAAACTCCGAGAACCCACAATGCTACCTTTGACACATTATTTTATTTCAGCAAGTCCACAAAATCAGCAAGAGCCAAGAGGAAGGAACCTAGGGGTTCTCAGTTTTACCTTCTCTGTAGGGAGGACACAGTCGTGACCCCTTTCAGCTGTGAAACAGTTTCACATTTGTCAAGTCATTTGAGGATCACTGGCTCAAATGCATCCTGGACAGAGGATGCTCTTTCTGGATGTGCAACATGCTCTTCAACACACATTCAGCCATATTTGGGAAATGAGATTTCACTCTTCTGCTGAAATGAGTACATGCCCAAATTGTTTCCACCATTTTGCCAAGATCAATGTAATATTTTTACAATGACTTTATTTACAGAGATAAAATTTATTTACAGAGATGCAAAAAGAGAAGTTCATTGTGCAATGGGGTACTAGAATTTATCAAAATGTAAATCAGAAGGAGCCATCAAGATACATTATGATCAAGAGTATGGGACTGTTGGCTTTCTGTGCCAGAGCATATTATTATCAAAGCTTTGCTATCACCATACCTGAGTAAATGAGGAAAGAGAAGAGAGAGAAATTGGATATGGATATGTGTGTGTGTGTTCTACAGTAAGAAGCCCCTCACTTAAATTCCCATGGCCATACTGTTTTGCATTTGAGAAAACACCATTTTTAATAAGAGGGTTGTAAAGTAGCACCCTCTCAAGTGTCCTACAGAAGTCAGAAAGGAGAGTTAATGATTTGATGAAAATGTGAACACAATGGTTAGTTGTATTTACTTTATTATCTAACGTTTGACTTACAAAACAAAAAGGAAGTATATCTAACTGTGCATGTGGAAGAGAGGAGCACATACCCTGTGTGTGTGTGTGTGCACATATTTGTGTGTGATACTTTAATTATACCTAACTTTCAACCACATTTAATGACTTAGATGTGCAACAGTTCTTAGCTGCTCTCATTTTTTTCCCTGACATTCCATCAAATACCCATGCTCTGAATACAGCTAAGATGTTGGCTGCAGTTACAGGGTTACAGTTTTTGTAGTGGTCTTCACAAACCCTGATCCTTCAGCAATGTCAGTGCTCACTCTGTAAAAGTTAAAACAGCTATAAAGAGACTGATCTACAAAAATGTAAAAGAAAAAATTCAAGGATTGTGCAATTACAAAACAAACTGCTTTCTTATATGATTTAAATATGAGAATTAGGAAAAATAGTGTAGTGTGCTAAAAAATCTTTTTTCTAGTTTTTTTATTTTAGTTCTTTAAAAAAGAAAGCAAACTATCTTTTTTTTCATTTCACATAACAATCCCAGTTCTCTCTCCCTCCCCTCCTCCCATTCCCTCCACCTTCCCCCAACCCCACCCCCAACCACTCCACAGAGAGAGTAAGAAACATTGCTTTGAGGCAAGACCAAGGCCCTCCCTATTATATCCAGGCTGAGCAAGGTATCCATCCAAAGAAAATGGGTTTCAAAAAGCCAGTACAAGCAGTAGGGATAAATCCTGGTGCCACTGCCAGTGGCCCACGGTCTGCCTCAGCCATGCAACTGTCACCCACATTCAGAGGGTCTAGTTTGGTTCTATGCTTACTTCTTCCCTGTCTGGCTGGAGTGTGTAAGCTCCCATTAGCTCAGGTAAACTGTTTCCCTGGGAGTCCCCATCATAGTCTTGAGAGCTTTTTGCTCATATTCTCACTCCTCTCGCTCTTCAACTGGACTTTGGGAGCTCAGCCCAACGCTCCGCTGTGGGTCTCTGCCTCTGTTTCCATCAGTTGCTGGATGAAGGTTCTATGGTGATATTTAAGATAGTCATCAATCTGACTACAGGGCAAGGCCAGTTCTGGCACCCTCTCCTCTATTGCTTAGGGTCTTAGCTAGGGTCATGCTTGTGGATTCCTGGGAATTTCTCTAGTGCCAGGTTTCTTGCTAGTTCCATAAGGCTTCCCTCGATCAAAATATCTCTTTCCTTGCTCTCCTCTCTGTTCTTCCTCCATCTCGACTATCCCATTCCCTCAAGCTCTCCTCCCAGCTCCACTTCTCCCCTCCTCCTCCCCTTTCACCCTCCCTTCTTCCCCCTACCCATGCTCATAATTTCGTCAGGCAGGATCTGACGAATTCCCAGGGGGATCTATTCTTAAGGTGCACTGTGAATACACTTCTGTTTCACTATTGACATAAATTTTGGTTACATCATCTCTCCTCTCCTACAGTCCCTATAACTTCCAATAAACCCCAATCCAGGAAATTAAGTGATGAAATTTGTCCATCACTTAACCAGTCTCAGAAAGTATTAGTTTTCATATTATCCATATTTGTATATTGAGTACAAGCTCTCCACTCTCATTCTGCTTCCATGCCCTCTTTGTCTTGCTCCCCATTACTATCTTTTCACGCAGCAAGCTGTTCTTCTCTATATACTTCTATGGTCTTTGTCTTCCACGCTAAACTTGACTCACCCTCATTCCTGTCGCAAGCCTAAAGTTTAAATTTGCTCATTTAAGAAAACAAAATTCAGACTGCTTCTTTAACATATAGTGACCTTTTCTTGCATCACATTTATAAGCAATTGGTTTCCTTTCAACTCCCTTCACCCCTGGTTACTCAGCAACAAGGGTTCTTTGCTCTGTACTTTGTGCTCCTGTTAAACTGTGAACTCTTTGAGAATTGAAACAGAAATTTGTTTGCTTTTTCTATCATTATCTTTTACACCAGTGATTTTTTTAATCTGTAGATGGTAGATGACTCAGTAAGTAAATGAATGAACAAGGCATGACCTTCAAGAAATTGGAGGGGTGTGTTAGCACATATAATAAATATGTAAAACTACATGAAACTTTTATTGGTCAGATGAGCATAAAATACACAAGTGGCAGACTTATTAGAGGGGTTTTCATGTAAAGTTTCCAAAGAACCTTTGAGAAATCTCTTAGAATTATCTAGCTAGGAGGAAGTATTATCATCCTTCAGGGGCAGTGAAGAGGCCATTGCTTACTGTTTTTCTACAACCCCAAGGATTTCCCTTACGGAAATCTCACCTCTACTCACGTGTGCTTGGAGTCTGGACTTTTGTCACAGAAAAGAATTCCAGGATGATGTAAAATTGGAATTTATTTTTAAGATGGATAATACATACCCAACTGGTTGGTTATGAGCATCTCAAGAGAGATTGAAGCTTCACTGTCTTAATGTTGTGTGTGTGTGTGTCCTTTTAGATGCTTTCAAAGTCATATTCTTCAAGGAGTACAACCAGATTGAAAAGTTAAGCACAGTTTAAAAATTAGGTTGGAAAATATGAGTTGCTTTATTTGATTCTCTTAGGATGAAGGCTCACCTTTATATGAATGAAATGGTGAAGTGGTTTATGCTGTGCTGTTTGCACTGACAAAAGAGAGAAGAGTCCTGATCAAGTGAAAAAGTGAAGGTCACAGCATTTAGGGCATATGTGTTGTTCCTAGGCCAAATCTTGGTTGTTAACAAATCAGGAAGAGAAAACCTCAACTGGGAAATTGGCTCCATCAGTATGGCCTATGGCATGTCTATGGGAAATTCTTTTGCTTGGTGATCCATGTTGAAGGATCCACTCTTCTCTGGACAATGCCATCCCTAGGCAGATAGGGTCACTCTAAGAAAAGTAGCTGATCGAACCACAGGAAGCAAGCTAATAAGCAGCATTCCTCCATGCTCTCTGCTTCGGTTCCTGCCTCCAGGTTCCTGTCTTGAGTTCCTGCCTTGCTCATGTATGTACGGGGACAATATAGATGCAAACTGTCTTCTTTTTAATTTTTCTGAGAACTTTAGTCTTGGGAAAAATTAATTTTCCAATTTAAAAATAGTGAATTGCAGTAAAAATTAATATAAGTGATCTAATGTTTTAAAATCAGGGAGCAGGGGATTAAGTGTCTTGGATGAGTCCCCTGACAGAACATATATCCCCTAGTGACAGAGGCTCTAGAAATAAAACTTTCAAGATTCTATAGAGGTTAAGAACAAAGAGCATCAAAGGTGATATATATTCATAATCCAGTAGGTGGACCCTACTGTGGTGGTTCACTAGATAAAGACACATCTCTCTGTGTTATTAATGGGGTAGTTGACCTGCCCAGGACTTAGGATTCTGATTTGTGTCATATATATACATTTTCTGGATCCCATGTATAAGTGACCCACAGACATCTGACAATGTCCTGTCTTCTTAGGGACTTGTTGCTAAAGCTGGCCTCAGATTCTGTTCTCAGTAAGAAGTAGAGGTCTGGGGACTTGCTTCTTTTACACCATGTACACAACTCCTATTAGTTTGGAATAAAGTTCTGAGAGCTTCTATTTTAGATTTTCAGAGAAGACCATGGATCCCTTCACTCTGGTGCTGTGAGTCTCTAAAGTCATACTAGGTTACACTTTATTTCAAGGATGCAGTCTCCATTACAATTGCCAAGAACTTTGAAAAGACACAACTCAAACATGAAATCAGATAACCTTAGACTTAATATAGGCAGTCTAGGAGAATTCCTTCATCAAATGCCATCTCGTACAAATTTTTGTGATTTAATCATATTTCACATTAACATTAACTTAGTTGTGGTTATATATATATATATATATATATATATATGTATGTATACATACACAACCCTGTAATGTGACTGCTGAATCAAATGGTAGTTCAATGTCTTTTTAGGAACGTGCTATTAGTCAACTTTTACGTTACTAAGATAAAATATCTGACTAAACAACTTAAGAGAAGGAAAGATTTACTTCAGATCACAGGTTCTTGACCTAGAACCAACAGAGCTGAGGTGAAGCATGGTGATAATGAACATCTGGGAGTAGCTTCTTACATCATGTGCATAGGAGGAGGATGGGACCAGAGACTAGATGTACCCTTCAAAGGGGCATCCCTCCTCACCACTCCACCAGTTAGGCCCTACCTCCTAGAGTTTCCAACATTTCCCAAAACGGCATCACTAGCTTGAGACCAAGGATGCTAAATATGAACCTCTTGGCAAATCTGATTTTCAAAGCAGAACAAACGTCCATTCTACCTTCCCGTTCCTGACAGTGAGCAAGGCATCATTTCCCTCATGCTCTCTTGGCACCTGCTATCAGGAATAAAGTTTACAAGTGTTTTCTCCTAATCTGTAGTAAGTCTCTTCGCTTTGTTTCCCTTGAGCATAATGCAAACCTGTCTATTTTTGTATTGTGTTTCCTATGCCTGAGATCTTGAGATAAAACTCCTTATTGCAAATATATGTAGACCAAGCACATCCATTACATACACACTGATTCACCTTCAAAGTAGCAAATGTTCTATTGTAGTATGGTAGTGTAGTATTCCCACTAAATGGAAAATTATGGAAATGAAATAAATTTCCAGATTAAATATCTTGAAAAGGAATGCACATCAATTTATTCATCTGAAATTAAGAGTGATTGATTGTAGGGAACTCTGAAAATTACCTGCGATGATTTAAGAACTAAAGGAGTTGAAATGTAGTTCTTAGCCTGTTGCTTAGTGGCACCTAGATCAGCAGAGAAGTTGTTTGTATATTTATAAATTCATAAACGTTGATACTCACAAAAGGAAATGTGTAGTATCCATAGGAGTATTACTCTGTGGGTAACGCAGAAACCTCTTTATTCAGGACCTAAGTTAAGTGCAAGGTGTAAAATAGCATTCATGGCAGAGAACAGGCTCAAAACCTGGTACAAGTACAAATGATAGTCAGCTAGTATAGTTTCTTTTTAGAATTAATTATTTATTTACATCCCAGACAGTTTCCCCTCCTTCTTCTCCTCACAGTTCCCCCAAGCCCCTTCTGTTCTCACCCCCAACCCACTCCTCCACCATTTCTGTTTAGGAAATGGCAGGTCTCCCATGAGTATCAACAAAACATGGCATATCAAGTTGCAGTAAGACGAAATACCTCCCCATGTATTAAGACTGGGCAAGGTGACCCAGTAAAAATTTCAAAGCATGAGTCATCAAAATGTTTGGGGAGTAGTGCCAGGTGCCAGGAACCCCTCTCTGAGGATACTAATAATACCTAATAGCAGCTACAATTTACTGAATATTTTCTTGTCTTAAGTAATGCTCTTATTAGTTTATGTCTGTTTCTTGGTATAATTCTTATTTCTAAATATCTCATTTCTCATTGTACAAATAAAGTAAGAGATATTGTGGACATCTGTAGGAAGTTAGGGCCTACCAGACTAAGAGACAGCCAACGTGGAGTCTGCTTGGTGCTGTCAGAGGTCTTGATCATGCCAAGCCAGCCAATGAGGGGCGACCACGCAATGCCAATTGATCTTAACACTTCCCTCAGAGGGTATATAAGGTTCTCCCTGTTGCTAAATAAATGAGTCTGTTGTTTCCCTTTCACCTGACTTCTGATGCCTGTGTCAGTGACATTGCATCTTCTCCCTCCCTCCCCCGAGGAAGCCAATAGGACCCATGTAACATGAGGGCCTGCTTGTTGGGGTTTCTGTGCTGCCCAGTTCCCACAGCCAGTAAGCCCCAAAGAAAATCACAAAGAGAGTCTATATTAATGATAAGCTGATTGGCCCATTAGCTCAGGCTTTTTATTAGCTCTCGTAGCTTATAATAACCCATTATTCTTATCTGTGTTAGCCACATGGCTCAGTACCGTTTTCAGCGGGGCAGGTCACATCCTGCTTCTTTGGTGGTCTGGGCAGGACTGGGGAGGAGCTTCCTTCTTACCTGAATTCTCCTGTTCTCATTGCCCCACCTCTACTTTCTGTCTGGTTTTCCCGCCTATACTTCCTTGCCTGGCTAATGGCCAATCAGCGTTTATTTAAAACATAATTGACAGATACAGAATTGTTCTCCTGCACCAGACCCAGCCACAGACATCTTTTCTTTAAAACTCAGAAGCTGGGCTGGCCTAGATTTTACACACTGAGCCATTCACCCATCTCTAATTTGTAATTTTAAACAAATAAATTAAATGGAAATAAAGGTAACAGTATTTTTGTGAAAATTCCCTGTTTTCTTTTTTTGTCTTTTTGAGATAGGGTGCTTGCTCTGTGTAACTCTGGCTGTCCTGGAATTTACAATGCAGTCTGTAGACAAGGCTGCCCTCGAACTCAGAGATTCACCTGTCTCTGCCTCCCAAGTGCTGGGATTAAATGTCTGAGCCACCACCACTGGCTTCTCTACAGGAGCTGCGGGTACTCTCGACTGCTAGGCCATCTCCCCAGCAGAAGCTTCTCTGTCTAAAAAAAAAGGTGAACTGATATGTATTTTAAACATGAACTATAACTCTAGTGAAATGCCTTTTAAAAATCTGACTCTGTCATCTTAAGCATGTACTTGTCTAAGACATGTGGTTACATGATGGGGCTTACATGTGCATCTTGCCTCCTTCAGCAGCCGTGTTGAATTTCACTAAAGAAAAAGTGCTAACACCTTTCTCTCTAATTTTTATGTTTGAAACGTACTGTGGTAAGCATGGATATTTTTGAAAGGATTTATCTTTATTTTGTGGTGTCCATGGCAATCTTCAGCTTCTATTTTCTACTCGGTGAAGGAAACAATTGAACAGTCATCCAAGTGTTCCTCTCTATGTCTTTGTTTAATATTTTCATAATTCCTATTTGTTACCAGCCGGCATCTCAGTGGTGTTCCAGGAACATACTTAGAACATTGAAACTAAGGATCGTTTCTTTCTGGAAATCTGTGCATTGGTGACATTGTTTTATGTTATTTTATTTTTGGATTTCATTTTTGTTTGTGTCTGTATGTAGCTAACATTGCATTCAAAATTAGTCTCTCTGAGTAAATGAGCAGTATAGAACGTTACAGATTGAAGGGATAATATATTTATTACTTATTTTGATGTTATCATAAGAGAGAAGTAATTCAATATAACCTATTATTTTCATTGCTAAGTTTTGGTTGCTTTTCTTGACTTTTTGCAAGCTGGAGTTGGCCACTGCACGCCCCCAACTCTCCCTTTCTGTTATCAACTGAAAGTGGATAATTAGGTGCTGTGCCTGAACTGGATCCCACTGTCTCCCCAGGGAGTCAACCTCATTCCCCCAGCACTGGATGAGTGAATAGAAGCAGGGACAGTGTTTGGCTCTTGTCTGCAAGGAATATACCTGCAAGATTTCTAAAAGCACGTCTTCCTGCTTTTAGTTGTAATTTGTAATCACTGTAAAGTATTTAGATACTATACCGAGTAAAGTAATTTGGAAACCACAGGGATCCCCGACCAATGCCTTCCTTGTTCACCATGAAATATGTACTCAGTTAAATTTGGGGATGGTGTTTGGATTCCCTAATACATCCTCCATTGAAACCTTTGCCTAAGGCTAGTTGCTAACAAAGGGAATCTTTGTTGACTGAAACCAGACCTTTCTTGTAAGATGTTATCTTCATTTTATTTTGTTTCGTTATTATTTGATTAAAGTAAAACATGAAAGGATGCATCAGTTAAGTCATTTTGTTAAATTCTATCATTATCACAGTCTTTACTTGTAACAACCAGCAGAGGGCAGGGAAGTACTGCCAATGCAATTCTCTTAAGCCTTGCTTCCACAGGTCACTGCTACAACAAAAATGACTCAGAGATACAGTTTCGTTTAGCTTTTTAAATCAGAATCTAGCAAAAGAGTGGATGTTTCACAGTGTTCTCCAAAGCTCGGTGATTTACCGTCGGTCTCAATAAAAACAATTGCCGTGGTTTCATGCAATCAGGGATTGAGTCCTTGCCTAGCATGAAAAGAGCGATATCAGGGAGCTAGGAGGGAGATATATATCATGTATATCATCTCTCTATATACACACATACATGCATATATATATATATATATATATATATATATATATGTGTGTGTGTGTGTGTATAGAGAGAGAGGATATATAGTATATAGATTTAATAGCTATGGGTATAGATGTAGATAGATAAATATATATATATATATACATAGATAGATGACATTGGTATATATAATTCATATAAAGATGAAGAAATAAAGAAAATCAAACAGAATCTATATGTATTGATATGATACCTTGGCTAAAGAAATGCACAGCCCATTACACCTTGTCTGTTAATTGTAGCACAGAATAAAAATGAACTACAGATTTCATGTATGTCATTTTCATGAAAAAATGTTTGCTTTATTTTTCTTTATTGTAGCTTAAGTTTTTATAACTGCTTCAAGATAATTTTATGTCATTATTGCCCAAACTATTGCTCTGGTTTTCACTGGTAGCAGAATTTGGTCATAAATCTTAAAGTTCCTTCTTAATCTTCAACTTTTTAGATCACAACACCGTCTTATATCAGTAGTCAAGATAGAGAAATCCACCTAGCTGTCTAATAGCCTGGAAATAAAATATAAAAAGGTGTGTGACACACAGGCACGTTGGGGTGTTAACTGGTTCTGAATATAAGGATATCCTGCATTTACAACAGGGCATTCTGATACACTGAGGAATAAGGCTCAGAAAAACAAACACTGCACCATCTACTTGATATGTGCAGTGCACAATAATTGTAAAATCATAGACTATAAGATGGTTGAAGGGTTCGAGGGGTAAGAAGGAGGGATAGGGGAAATGGTGATGAAGAGAATCTGTCCTGGAGAGCCAATGTGCAGCAAGGGGATTCGATCAATGGTAACAGAGTATGCTTGTGAAATTTGCCTAGAGAGCAGATATTGAATATTCACCCCACACAGGAAAGACACCATAAAGTGGTAATTAGCTTAATTGTTGTGATTGTTTTAAAATATATACATGTATATATGTATTATAGCATCACATTTTGTAACATAAATATCTGTAGCTTTCTCAGCTATCCATCAATAAACCTGGAATGTACCAATATTCCTACAATTACTGATTAACCAGTTATGATTTTTTAAGAATAATGAGGAGTATTTCCAGCTTCTCATGTTTTTCTGCATAGATATTTGTTTTGATCCTTGAGCCTGGAAATTACATCTTTCTGATATGCCTAATTGATGAGCTTGTTCATCATTTTAAAACATTTCAAATTATATGGTTGTTAGTAATAAAAATATTTTACACTTACACAATAATATTTAATCACATTGTAAGCCATAATAAATCCTTTATACTTTACATTTTAAATGAACCCTAAATAAATTCCTTCTGTTTAATTTGATAGATGAGACTATCATTGAGCCATTTGATAGACTTTCTGAACTCTAAGGAGCTTTTACTCAAAATATTGAAACAAACTACACAGGAGGTCAGCACTTACTCACAGCATTCAATATTTATTGGACTTCTGGGTGTAAGGTAATTGGTTCTAATATAAAATGCATCAGTGAATTTGTCTTTCTTCCTAGATCATGCCTTTGGGTCTACTAATGCTTCTTTCTCCTGGGATAAAACAGGGCTTTCTATACAAAAACAAAAAAAAACCAAAAAAAAAAAACAGTCTTCATCTAAGGGGATTTATAAAGATTTTTTGTGTAGAATTCTAAAGCAATGTTTGGAGTGTGATAAGATGAATATTCTGAAACTTAATAAGACTTTTCCACTGTCCTCACACTTTTCATTTTTATGGTATTTTACTGATATATTTGTTGCATACTTCCTACACTCAAAGCACCTTTTATTTTGTCATCTGCATAGTTCAAAGTCTGGATGTGTATAGAAAAATGTGAAATATATTTTCTGTGCCTTCTACAATGACTTTTACTTTGCACTGTTCATTAAATGTGCTCAAAAGCAAAATAATATGTCCCTTGTCATTTTTCTCCTCTTCTTGCCATGCAATTTGAGCATAAAGAATCCAGAAAAAGCTTTAGTGTCTGTCCTAGGTCTGGCAGGGGGTGGGGGGTCTTGAAAACCATCTGTGCTACCTGCTCTTCTGGAGAAAGTGGAAAAACGTATAGGAGTTGTCTAAAAAAAGGTGACAGTAACTACCCAATTTCTATCATGTCCTGGTTGAAATGTCAATAACCAACTTGTCATCAGTGTCAAAAGGGAGTTGTCAAGTTGATTGAAGTCCCAAGTACTTAATAGGTAACCCCTAGTTTATAAAAACTTCTGATATCCATCAAATTGATTATATATGGATGGATTAGTTTGAATTCTACCCTCCAAATTCTTCAATTAATTGTTTTTAAGGCTCATAATAACTATTTGATTCTTTTAATTGAATTTTAACATATTATCAATGAATAAATATGAAGTATAATTTGATCAGCTTTCTAGTTTTTTTCTTATTTACAAGGTTCCCTATGGCAAATACTTTTCTAAGATATTTAAAGCTCTTCATGAGGAGGATCTTTGATGGAAATTAAGAAAATAAGAGAAATAATAATAGATTACTTTAAGACAAAGCCTTTGAACCATAGCTTGGTCTTATCTCAGCCTTTTATTCTATTTCTAAAGACTGTAAAATACTGTAAGTCCTCAGCAAGTTCTTAATCAGGTGTATTGCTTTGTTTTGAATTTTGGTATTTTCCAGTGAATTTTTCTTTAGGTGTAATTAACACTTAGATTAAACATGATCCTCATATAACATCATGTGTCTGAAACCAGTTTCTTTTCATCTGCATTTTCCTCTCTGACAAAAATAATTCCTTTACTTTCTAAATAATATCTTCATAATCTTTTATTTTATTTTTTAATTGATTTATTGAGCTGTATATCTTTCTTCCCTCTCCTCCCTTGCTCTCCCCTCCCTTTCTACCTCTTCCATGATTCCCATGCTCCCAATTTATTCAGGAGATCTTGTCTTTTTCTACTTCCCATGTAGATTAGTTCCATGTATGTTTCTTAAGGTCCACTTTGTTTTCTAGCTTCTCTGGGGGTATGAATTGCAGGCTTTATGTCTAAAAACCACTTATGAATGAGCACATATTATATTTGTCTTTCTGGGTCTGGGTTACCTCACCCAATATGATGTTTTCTAGATCCATCCATTTGCCCACAATTTTCAAGATGTCATTATTTTTTTCTACTGTGTAGTACTCCATTGTGTAAATGTACCACATTTCTTTATCCATTCTTAAGTTGGTTGGAAACATTTAGGTTGTTTCCAGGGTCTTTCTATGACAAGTAATGCTGCTATGAACATAGTTGAGCACATGTCCTTGTGGTATGATTGAACATCTTCATAATTTTATGTACTTCTTGGTTCTCATCCTTTAGAACAAGTGGTTCTCAACCTGTGGGTCTCAACACTCAAGGGTCAAAGGATCCTTTCACAGGGGTTGTAAACTAGATATTTTGTACATTAGATATTTACATTACAATCCATAACAGTTATGAAGTAAAAATGAAAATAATTGTATGGTTGGGAGTAACCACAATGTGAGAAACTGTATTATAGTACTGCAGCATTTGGAAGGTTAAAAAACACTACTTTAGAGATGAGGATTTAAATTATGCTTTTCTTCCTCTCTTATCATTGATGATGCCTAGCCTACAATCAAATGTGATTCCTGTGAATTTTTTCTGAGAACTATTCATGTACAGCTTTTTAAGCAACTAATGTAATGCACATACACTTTTTACTCATAAATATGCTACCCTACCAGCTTTGTGTTCTTCATGATTGTGATTCCTCTTGTTTGTATTTTAAGATGACTGTTTTATTCCTGGAAATACATAAAGAATGTGTTCGCTTTGGTTTTGTTCAGTGCTTTCAGTTATTTTCACTAGAATTATTGAGCTTGCAGTGCATGCATCTAGAACTATAGTACGAGGGAAATGAGCATGAATAAGACATTCCTCTCACAGTTTAGAGTCCAGTGTGCTAAAGATGAAACAAAATAAAAACAACAGTGACCAATGTTTAAGTAAACTGTTGCAAGTGAATAAAACAATAGCCATCAAAATCTGGTCTGTGCAAGAAGAAAATAAAGAATCTGGAACAGGATATACTTGGTGCATTTGCGATAAACCCTGGGGTAGGGGTTGAATAAGATGATACACAAAGACCCGGTCATGTCCCAGCAGAGACAGCCAGTTCCCCAGACACCTATACCTACCAGTGCTTTCCTTTTGATGGTGCATTTTTTACTGAAACACTTAGGAATTGTTTCTGAAATGCTTGAATGTTTATAACCAGAGAGATCATGGTGATAAAAGAAACCATGGCAATACCATTGCTTCTGATCATTCAGTAGATACTTTATTGATGTTAATGTATAGATGTACAAGTTAAAAAGGCTAAGAGTTTTATGGTTAGGCTTATTGACCTTCAGAAAGAATTTGATATTAATCAGTGGCAAAATCTGGAGTATGCCACCTTAAAATATTTTTTTAATGTTGAAAATCTTGACTTTATTATGTTTTATCTTGATACTATCTAGTTAAATAAAATGACTGTTACAAGGGAATGAAACATATATTCTCTATAATTTTTGCACACGGCTTTCTGTATTTCAATGTTTTATGTTCCACTGGGGCATGGGTTATATCAGTGTTCAAAATATGAGGCCACCAATTCCCTCTTGGACAACTGATTGCCCCTGTTTTGTAAGCTCATATGAGGCACTGTTCAAGCAGATTCAGTACTTAGTGTTCCTTGAAGGAACAGTGATTTGGAATCATTTTTGAACTTTCAAAAATTCCACTTTAATTTAGTTCATTATGAATCAGACCAAAAAGGAATTTTGCTTTACATGTGAAAAGAAAATAGATAGAAAAACTTGACAAATCTCTGAAAGTTCATCAGGTGTTTCTCCACTCTTGTAGTTTCAATAAAATGACCATGCCCCTTAAAATAATAACTTTTAAAATAATTTTCCCACTGCCATCAATCTCCTTTGTGTTTTTTAACTTAATTTTCTTCCTAACTTTCTTGATATAGCACATGTATTCAAAATATATTTCACCTGTAAATTGTTCTAAGATGCTGTCCTAGTCAAAGGTTAGATTATTCACCTTTCACTCTAATTCAGAAGTATTTAATTTCGGGTTGAAATAAGGATTAGGTTTGAATTCTATTAGGTTTTGTTGTTGTTTTGTTTCATTTTTTATCACAAGCCATTTGGCATTTTACTTACACAACAAGAAATAATAAATGACAATCTTTACTCTTAAAAGTATTTTCTGCACATCAAAAGGCTATTGGTTGCCTAGAAACCTGCACCAGAAAATACTTTAAGTGCCTGATATTGCCATACAGTGTGCAGTCCTCAAAATACTCTAACAATTTCATTTAGATAGTGTAAACTGTGTTCCAATTCAAGTAGATAATTCTCAATTCAAGCAGCTTGGCTTTATTTTTAGAAAAAAATCATTACTTATAATGATATTATACACAGAAGTCTGTCATACTAATTAAAAATATAATATATTTTACAAAAGAACACACAGGAACAGTGATAGATGTACACTTTACCTATACAGGTTTTGCTTGAGAAGGAATTTACTGGAAATACTACCATTATCAAGTCAATTCCATCAAGGTTGAGTTTGACTATCAGAGAGCTTCCTTGCCTGTGACCCCACTCATGTTCATCCTAATGATAGGGAAACTGGTAAACAACATTGGGGGTAGAGCAAGCCTTTGTCAGCCATGCTACACAATACAACTGTCTCTCACTTTATTCTTAATTCTTTCTCTTCCATTGGGACTTGTAAGCAGAGGCCACTCATTTGTTTCCCAGCTTCCCAGATCCAAAATAATCACACAGAAACTATATTATCACAACACTGCTAGGTCTGTTAGCTCACACTTCTTATTGGCTAGTTCTTATATTTTAAATTAACCTATTTCTATTAATCTGTATTTGGCCATATGGTTGTGGCCTACACTAAGGTTTCACCTGTCATCCAGCATCTGTCTCCTGTGGTGGCTTTGTGGCTTCTCTTTGACTCCACCTAGTCTCTCCCTACATCTATCTGCTTGGAATTCCCACCTTGCCCAATTCTGTGCTGCAATAGGCCTAAAGCTGATTCTTTATTAACCAATGGTATACATAGAATGCAGAGGGGAATCCCACAATAAGGACTTACTCACCAATAGAAAATATGCACTTCAAACTGTCTTAATATAATTTTATAGGTTTTGTTCCCCTAAAATTCATATATTGACATTTTAACCTCTGATAGCTTAGAATGTGACTGTATATAGAGATAGTTTTAAAAAGCAAGAAACCTGGATCTAGAAAAATGCCCAGAAATCCACAAGGATGACCCCAGCTAAGACCCTAAGCAATAGAGGAGAGGGTATCTGAACAGGCCTTGCCCTGTAGTCAGACTTATGATTATCTTAAATATCACCATAGACCCTTCATCCAACAACAGATGGAAACAGAGGCAATGACCCACATCAGAGCACTGGACTGAGCTCCCAAGGTCCAGTTGAAGAGTGGAGGGAGTGAGAGTATGAGCAAGGAATTCAAGACCATGAGGGGGTCAACCACTGAGACAGTTTGCCTGAGCTAATGGTAACTCTCCAACTCCAACTGGACTGGGAGTGAACTAGCAAGGGAACAAACTAGTCCCTCTGAATGTGGTTGACAGTTGGGGCAGACTGAGGGGCCACTGATAGTGACACTGGGATTTGTCTCTACTCCATGTTTTGGCTTCTTGGGATCCTATTCTCTTTGGATGTATACCTTGCCCAACTTAGAGGTAGTAGGGAGGGCCTTGGACTTTTCACAGGGCAGGATGCATTACCCTCTCTTGGGATTGGATGGAGGTGAGGTGGGAGGTTGTGTGGAGGGAGTGTGAGGAGACTGGGAAGAGGGGAGGGAATGGGAATTTGGATTGGTATTTTTGTAAGTAATAAAATAAAAGAAAAAGAAAAAAGAAACAACTGATTAAGTTTGCATCTCATTAAGATAGATCCCATCCCAACATCACTGGCAATCTTGTCAAATAGAAGACAGGTTGGAAAACAGACCCAAGCACAAAGTGAACTGTAGGCAGAGACTGCTTGTTTGTTCCCAGCTGCCCATTGTTTCTTCCTGGCTGCCCAAACCCAAATAATCACACAGAAATTATATTAATTGCTACACTGCTTGGCCAATGTCTCAGGCATATATCTAGCTAGCTCTGACAACTTTAGTTAACCCATTTTTGGTAATCTGTGTGTTGCCATGAGGCTGTGGCTTACTGATAAAGGTTCTGAGCATCTTTCTCCTTTGGCACCTAAATGGTGTCTCTCTGACTCTGCCTACTCTCTCTATATATCTCTTCAAGCCTGAATATTTTCTGCCCTGCTATAGACCAAACCATCTTCTTTATTAATCAATGGTAATAAAACATATTCATAGCATACAGAGGGGAATACCACATTATCTCCTATTTGCTGTCTAGAAAGGTTTTAATTTAACATAGTAAAATTACATATAACAAAACAGACTCAAGCAAGAATTGCAGTTACAATATTTAGTCTACTTGTATCTGAAAAAATTAGAGAAAATATACTATTAGCTATTTTATCTTTGTGAGTCTAAAGTTCCATATCTAATTTATCTTTTATCATGATGAAGGAAAACTATATTATCTGTCTTCAACTCCATCAAAGACCCCAGAAAGATATAATATTACATAAGTAATCAGGAAGTAAATTGTAAGCAACTTCCAAACAACTAGAAATGGCAGAGACATCTACTGCCTGGACATTCACCCAAAGTTTTTTTCTAATGTCAGGGCATTCATCTTCAGCTTACAGGCCTATAGGATCTAGCACACTTTTCTATGAAGCAGGAAATTTGAAGATCTGTTCGGCCTTGTACTGGCAAAGTTCATCAGTTGCTTTCTTCTGTGTCCTGCAGAATGTCTGGCGGTTTCTTCTGGGAAGCAGGAACCCTGAAGGACTGTCTCACCTTCTTTAGCAAGGTCAGCAGTCAAATTGAAAGCAAATTACATAACAAGTTTCTTCAATGATTTATACCAAACTGCTTTTAAATGAAAACATTTATTTTTTTGAATTATGTTTTTTCCATATTCTTTTATTTTTTCCATTCAAAAAAATTTTTTACATTTCCTCCCCTTCTCCCAGTCCCCTCCTGCTCCCCCCACCCCTCCTCCCTCCCCCTGCTTCCTTAAAAGAGGGCATGGTGCCCTGCACTGTGGGAAGTCCAAGGCACTCCCCCCTCCATCCCGGCCTAGGAAGGTGTGTATCCAAATGGACTAGGTTCCCAAAAAGATAATACACGCAAAGGAGATAGGTCCTAGAGTCATTGTTGATGGCTTCTCAGTCTTCCCCCATTGGCAGCCACATTCAGAGAGTCTGGTTTGATCATATGCTCGTTCACTCCCAGTCCAGCTGGATTTGGTGAGCTCCCATTAGATCAGGCACACTGTCTCAGTGGGTGGACCAGCCCCTCATGGTCCTAACTTCCTTGCTCATCTTCTCCCACCTTCTGCCCTTCGACTGGACCTTGGGAGCTCAGTCCATTGCTCTGATGTGAATGAGGGTCTCTGTCTCTATCTCCATCCATCGGACGAAATTTCTATGGTGGTGATCAAGATAATCATCAATGTGACTCTGAGACAAGGCTAGTTCCAGCACCCTCTCCACTGCTGCCCAAGTACCTAGCTGGGGACATCCCCGTGGACACCTGGGATCCCTTCCAGAGCCAAGTATCTTGCCAGTCCTAAGATGACTCCCTTAATGTAGATATCTTATTCCCTTCTCCAATATCCACCTTTCCTCCATCTCCACCCTCCCACTCCCCCAAGCTCTCCCCAGTCCTTCTCTCTTCTCCTTCCCCCTCTCCCCTTCCCCTACCCCCCTACCCTCCACCTCTATCCCTGTCCCCATGTTTCCAACTTTTGCCTGATGATCATGTTTGCTTCCAAATTCCAGGAGGATCTGTATATGCTTTCTTTGGGTTCACCTTGCTATTCAGCTTCTCTGGGCTTGTGAGCTATAAGCTTAGTGTCCTTTGTTTTATGGCTAGGGTCCACTAATGAGTGAGTACATACCATAATCATCTTTCTGGGTTTTGGTTACCTCACTCAGGATAGCGTTTTCTATTTCCATCCATTTGCATGCAAAATTCAAGATGTCATTGTTTTTTACCATTGAGTAGTATTCTAATGTGTATATATTCGACACTTTCTTGATCCATTGAGGGGCACCTAGGATGTTTCCAGGTTTTGGCTATTACAAAAATGCTGCTATGAACATACTTGCACAAATGCTTTTGAAGTATGATTGGACTTCTCTTGGGTATATTCCCAAGAATGGTATTGCTGGATCTTGAGGTAGGTTGATTCCCCATTTCCTGAGAAACCGCCACACTGATTTCCAAAGGAGGTTGCACAAATTTGCATTCCCGCCAGCAATGGATGAGAGTTCCCCTTAATCCACATCCTCTCCAGCATAGGCAATCGTTGGTGTTTTTGATTTTAGTCATTCTGACAGGTGTAAGATGGTATCTCAATGTTGTTTTGATTTGCATTTCCCTGATCGCTATGGAAGTTGAAGATGACCTTAAGTATCATTTGGCCATTCAAACTTCTTCTGTTGAGAATTCTCTATTCAGATCCTTACCACATTTTTTTAAATTGGGGTATATAGAATTTTAATGTCTAGTTTCTTGAGTTCTTTGTATATTTTGGAAATAAGACCTTTATCTCATGTGGGGTCAGTGAAGATCTTCTCCCATTCAGTAGGATGCCTTTTTGTCTTAAAGACTGTGTCTTTTGCTTTACAGAAGCTTCTCAGCTTCAGGAGGTTCCATTTGTTCATTGTTGCTCTTATTGTCTGTGCCACCGGGGTTTTACATAGGAAGTGGTCTCCAGTGCCTGTGTATTGCAGGCTACTTCTCACTTTCTCTTCTATCTGGTTCAGTGTGGTCAGATTTATGTTGAGGTCTTTAATCCATTTGGACTTGAGTTTTGTGCATGGTGATAGATAAGGGTCTAATTTCATTCTCCTACAGGTTGACATCTAGTTATGCCAACACCATTTGTTAAAAATGCTTTCATTCTTCCATTGTATAATTTTAGCCTCTTTGTCAAATATGAGGTGTTCATAGGTTTGTGGATTAATATCAGGGTCTTCGATTTGATTCCATTGGTCAACATCTCTGTTTTTATGCCAATACCTGTATAATTTTAGCCTCTTTGTCAAATATGAGGTGTTCATAGGTTTGTGGATTAATATCAGGGTCTTCGATTTGATTCCATTGGTCAACATCTCTGTTTTTATGCCAATACCAAGCTGTTTTCATTACTGTAGCTCTATAATAGAGTTTGAAGTCAGGGATGGTAATGCCTCCTGCAGTTCCTTTATTGTCTAGGATTGTTTTGGCTATCCTGGGCTTTTTCTTTTTCCATATAAAGTTAGTTATTGTTCTCTCAAGGTCTATGAAGAATTTTGTTGGGATTTTGATGGGGATTGCATTGAATCTATAGATTGCCTTTGGTAGAATTGCCATTTTTACTATATTGATCCTACCAATCCAGGAGCATGGGAGATCCTTCCATTTTCTGGTATCCTCTTCGATTTCTTTCTTCAAGGTCTTAA
>PVIU01010015.1:0-33886 GCA_004026605.1 Ondatra zibethicus | reverse complement strand
ATGTTACCCCAAGATACTTTATGCTATTTGTGGCTATCGTGAAAGGTGATGTTTCTCTGATTTCCCTCTCTGTTTCTTTTTCCTTTGTGTTTAGGAGGGCTATTGATTTTTTTTGACTTGATTTTGTATCCTGCCACTTCACTGAAGGTATTTATCAGCTGTAGAAGTTCTTTGGTAGAGTTTTTGGGGTAACTTATGTACACTATCATATCATCTGCAAATAACGAATGTTTGACTTCTTCCTTTCCAATTCGAATCCCCATGATCTCCTTATTCTGTCTGATATAGGACTTCAAGCACTATATTAAAAAGATATGGAGAGCATGGACAGCCTTGTCTTGTTCCTGATTTTAGTGGAATCGCTTTGAGTTTCTCTCCGTTTAATTTGATGTTAGCTGTCGGCTTGCTATATATTGCTTTTATTGTACTTAGATATCATCCTTGTATCCCTAGTCTCTCCAAGACCTTTATCATAAAGGGGTGTTGAATTTTGTCAAATGCTTTTTCAGCATCTAATGAAATGATCATATGGTTTTTTCTTTCAGTTTATTTATGTGATGGATTACATTAATAGATTTTTATATATTGAACCAGCCCTGCATCTCTGGGATGATGCCTACTTGATTATAATGGATGATTTTTTAATGTGTTCTTGGATTTGGTTTTCCAGTATTTCATTAAGAATTTTGCATCAGTGTTCATAAGTGAGGTTGGTCTATAATTCTCTTTCTTGTTTGCGTCTTTGTGTGGTTTTTGTATCAGGGTGATTGTAGCTTCATAAAAAGAGTTTGGCAATGACCCTTGTGTTTCTAGTATGTGAAACACATTAAGGAATATAGGTATTAGCTCTTCTTGGATGTTCTGGGAGAATTCTGCATTAAAACCATCTGGTCCTGGGCTTTTTTTGGTTGGGAGGTTTTTGATGAGAACTTCTATTTCCTCGCGACTTATAGGTCTATTTAAATTGGTCTTGATTTAGTTTCAGTATGTGGTATTCATCTAAAAACTATCCATTTCTTGTACATTTTCCAATTTTGTGGCATACAGGCTTTTGTAGTAAGACCTAATGATTCTTTGAATTTCCTCAGTGTCTGTTGTTATGCCCCCCTTTTCATTTTTGATCCTGTTAATTTGAGTGTTCCCTCTCTGCCTTTTGATTAGTTTGGATAGGGGTTTGTTGATCTTATTGATTTTCTCAAGGAATCAGCTCTCATTTCATTGATTCTTTGGATTGTTTTCTGTGTCTCTATTTTGTTGATTTCAGCCCTCAGTTTGATTATTTCCAGTCTTCTACTTCTCCTGGGTGAGTCTCCTCCTTTTTTTTTCTAGAGCTTTCAGGTGTGCTGTTAAGTCACTAATGTGTGCTCTCTCCGTTTTGTTTTTTTTTAATGTGGGCACTAAGTGCTATGAACTTTCTTCTTAGCACTGCTTTCATAGTGTCCCATAGGTTGGGGTATGTTGTGTCTTTATTTTCATTAAATTCAAGGAAGACTTTAATTTCTTTCTTTATTTCTTCCTTGACCCAGGAGTGGTTCAGTAGTTGACTATTCTGTTTCCATGAATTTGTATGCTTTTTGGGGGTGGAATTGTTGTTACATTCTAACTTTACTCCATGGTGATCCGACAAGACACAGGTGGTTACTCCAACTTTTTTGTATCTGTGGATGTGTGCTTTGTTACCAAGTATGTGATCAGTTTTTGAGAAGGTTCCATGAGATGCTGAGAAGAAGGTATATTCTTTCCTGTTTGGGTGGAATGTTCTATAGATGTCTATTAAATCCATTTGATTCATTACATCTGTTAGTTCTCATATTTCTTTGTTAAGTTTCTGTCTGGTTGACCTGTCCATTGGTGAGTGAGGAATGTTGAAATCTCTTACTATTAGTGTTTGGGGTTTGATGTGTGCTTTGAGTTCTAGTAATTTTTTTTTACATATGTGGGTACTTTTATATTAGGGGCATAGATATTCAGGATTGAGACTTCATCTTGATGAATTTTTCCTGTTATGTGTATGAAATGTCCATCTCCATCTCTTCTGATTGATTTTAGTTTGAAGTCGATTTTGTTAGATATTAGTATAGCCACATCTGCTTGTTTTTAGGGCCGTTTAATTGAAAAACCTTTTCCCAACCCTTTACTCTGAGATAATGTCTGTCTTTGTGGTTGAGGTGTGTTTCTTCTAAACAGCAGAATGTCGGATACTGCTTTTGTATCCATTGTCTTAACCTGTGTTCAACGGAGTTGAATCCGTTGATAGTGAGCATTATTAATGACCAGTGGTTGTTAACTCCGGGTATTTTCTTTTTGGTAATAGGGTTTGTGTTTCTCTCTTCTTTGAGTTGAGCTGGTGTAGGGTTTTTAGATGTCTGTGTTATTATGGGTGTTGTTTGCTTCCTTTGGTTGTGGTTTACCTTCTAGTACTTTCTGTAAGGCAGGGTTTGTGGCTATGTATTGCTTAAATTTGTTTTTATACTGGAATATTTTTTTTTCCCTATCGATGGTGAAAGAAAGCTTTTCTGGGTTTAGTAGTCTTGGCTTGCATCCATGGTCTCTTAGTTTCTGCAGCACATCTATCCAAGACCTTCTGGCTTTCATGGTTTCCATAGATAAGTCAGGTGTAATTCTGATAGGTTTACCCTTATATGTTATTTGACCTTTTTCCTTTGCAGCTCTTTATATTCTTTCTTTATTCTGTATGTTTTGTGTTTTGATTATTATATGGCGACGGGATGTATGGCAATGTGATCACAGCAACCCTGGATCCTGGCTCCATCTCTTTTGGTCTTTCAATATGGCGGAGGTACATTTAATGCTAGTTCTGGGACTGCTGAGTGGAATATGTGCTCACCATCTCAACTCTGGGAAGCACCATGTAGTACATACATCTGAGTAAAGGCTAAATCTGCCGTGCAGCAAGTTGGGCTTCCTGGAAATGCCTCCATGTATGGTGGCAGGAATTCGCCAAGCTTACTTGCCTATGCATGCCTAGCAGACCCGATCCAACTGCTTTCCCAGTTGGGGGTGATAAGTGACAAGCATGCTCTCAGCTACTTTCCTCCTAACAGTGAGCAGGCATACAAGCACCCAGACCAAATGTATGGATCCATTTTGTAGGCAGAGACTACTCTTTTATTTCCCAGCTGCCCAGACCCAAAAAGTCACACAGAAACTCTGTTAATTACAGCACTGCTTGACTAATGACTCAGGCATATTTCTAGCTAGCTCTTACATCAGAGAACACACTGGAAAACACAAGAAGAGGGCATCCACGTACAAATCAAGGACTCAGAAGGAAGCAAGCCTCAGAAAATTTGTAATATAAGAAAATAATATGATGAAGAAATATTAGGAATCCAGAATAACCAAACTTTACCTTGTGATTAGTCTGATATTATTCATCATCTATAGCTTGACAGGTACAATGCTTATAATAATACAAAATACATTTATTATTTTCCAATCCCTGGATTTTTTTCTGGAATTTTCACTGTCTCTGAGTGAAATGATAGCATAACTCACAACACAAAGACATTTGACTTCAAACTTGTTAGTGGAAGTAAAAAATAATTTGAGAAACCCCTGTCTCTAGAAATATGATAGATGGGAAAGTATATAATTTTAAAGTATTTTTAAATACAAATTGGATTGTCAGTTTAGTATAAGATCTAAATGTTGTTATTCATAATTTGTTATTTTTACAATTACATTACATCTGGCATGATTAGGCACTTTAAAGCAAATAGTGGATTGCGTACTTAGAACAAATCTGTCTATTCCTATGGTAACAGACCAATAGAATAAATATCTATGTATTTTCAAAGAGATGTATTTGCTTGGTTTGCACTGCATGAGCTGAATAGTCCACAATGACTGTAGGGTGGAGAAGTGGAGAATCCAGTGGCTGCTAGGTCCATGAGACTGGATGCCTCAGCAATCTCAACCTAGCAATGAAGATTTGAAGGATGTGTGGAGAGCTACAGGTCTTCAGTCCGCAGTGGAAACTTGAAAAATCAGTCTTCTGACATCAGAAGAGCATGGTAGCAGCTGTAGAGTTTAAGGACTCACCAGTAAGAAGGCAGGCAGGCAAACAGTAACATATTCTTCAATCACTCTGTACCTAGGCCAGGGCAGATTGCTGGTCTTTTAGGGAAGCATTTTCCCATAGTCAGTCCCTCCAACAAATACGCCACACACCCACTCAGGAACTTGTTTCTTAGTAGAAAACAGATAAAATCAAATTGACAACCAGGATTAGCCAGCTCAAGGACATAACCAGACATTAAATGAAGAGGTTTCCCTTGCTTTTATTGATCTTTTCTTTGATAGTTTTTAATTAACTTAAAATGTGTATTAATTAATTAATTCTATGTCATAATTCTGCTCTGGGATTACATAATGGTAAGATAACTGTCAGCCACTGTTCAAAGAGTTTCTATTTATTGGAGCTTTGTCAATGATTTTAATCAATTATATCTACTAATCATTTAATATTGCACACTAGATAGAGGGGGAAAGGAATGAATTGAATGAGAGATAATAGCTAACAAGAGAGAATGACATCATATAGCTTTTATTTTAATAATGGGATACATAAAGCATTCCAAGACAGGAAGGAAAAGAGTGTATGGTGGTTTGAAAAAAAAATGGTCCCCAAAGGGAGCAGCACTATTTAGGAGATGTGGCCTTGTTGGAGGAAGTATGTCACTATTGGGGTGGACTTCAAGGTCTCTTTTGCTTAAGCTTACTTCAGTGTGACTTTCAGAAAGTTGACTGCTGTGGGACATTGGTCTGTATCCAGTCAATTGTATTTTAAATAAAAACTGATTGGCCAGTAGCCAGGCAGGAAGTATAGGCAGGACAACAAGACAGGAAGTAGAGGCAGGACAACAAGACAGGAAGTAGAGGCAGGTCAATGAGAACAGGAGAATTCTGGGAAGGAGGAAGCCAGCTCTTCTGCAGTTGTGACCCACCACAGAAGAAGCAAGATGCGACTGCCTCACTGAAAAAGGTACTGAGCCATGTGGCTAGCATAGACAAGAATAATGGGCTAATATAAGAGTTAATAAGAAGCCTGAGCTAATGGGCCAATCAGTTTATAGTTAATGTAGACCTCTGCATGATTTCTTTGGGACTTAACGATTGCAGGAACTGGGCAGGATAGAAACCCCGACAACAAATGGCACCCAACGTGGATACCTGCATCCACATAAAGCCCAACAGAGTTTGGGAAATGATTCTAGACAGAAAAAATAGAGTTAAGCATGGATTATTGATAGCATCATTTTCTCAGGTGGGCTCTGCTTGCTAGAGGTAAGTACTCTCATTTAAGAGAGGCTTCCTGACTCAGCTTTAGCTGTGAAACCTTGTAGCTCTTTAAAGAGGACCAGCCACAAAACACTTAAATGGTGTTGATGAAAAGCTTACTTCATGCTTTCCATTGGTGGCAGGGACCTTGAAACGGCATAGATTTGTGGCAATAAACATGGCTCCGGCCGGTACCTCTGCCATGAGGCTGGAATCTCAGAAAGCTAAGGAATGGGCTAAATTCAGCTGTCAAAGCCACAGCTTTAATCCTACCCATATTGCCTAGCAAATTAAAGACTCATGTGGTCACAAAAAGAGAAAGATACAGTAAAGAGAGATTCAAAGACAAAGAAAACCTCTAAGTGTTTAACAGTGTGTTAAAAATATATGTGATCTTGGGAGAGTAAAAAAAGGTTAAAGTCCCTAAAATAGAAAAGAAAGAGAGTAGTTGGGTGTGGTGGAACACGCCTTTAATCCCAACACTTGGGAGGCATAGGCAGACAGATCCCTGTGAATGCAAGGTATGGTGACACACAACTTTAATTCCAGAACTTGGGAGGCAGAGGCATGTAGATCTCTGTGAGTTCAAGGGCAGCCTGGTCTACAGAGAGAGTTCCAGGACAACCAAAGATACACAAAGAACCTGTCTCAAAAAGCCAAAAGCTAAAAGTAAAAATAAAAGAAATAGAGTTTAAAAATAAAGCCACGTAAAGATGAAACATACACAGAGAGTCTGGATACTATATGTTATTATGTTCTCAAGGAGCAACAGCTGCTAAAAGATATTTGTTTATAAATGCTGTTGAATTAATCCAAGATAGGTAATTTGAAAATACCTTGACTTCAAAATTGAAGTCAAAATATATGTTACTTTGGAGAAGAGGCTTTGCTTTTGTTTCCACAGAAAATGAGAGTTATGAATTTATTCAGAGTTAAAAAAAATTAGGTTTGATCAAGGAAGACCACCTGAGAGATCTCCGGTAGAAACAGATGGCCCAGATTTCTGCGTTCTACATCAAGTACAGATCCAAGACTATTGCCTGAGATGATCAACCCTCATAGGATACGCCAGTCATGACTTGATAATAATTATAAATTTTCTTTAGGTCCCTATAACATTATCAGCACCCCCAACCAGCAGGAAGTAGCCTGGAAAACTACACCCACATTCCCAAAAAATGGACTATGGATAATTTCCTTTGTTTAGAATATAGATTACAAGTTGTTATTGCTAATGGCCAAGAGAAAAGCTAAACAAAGGATATTAGATTCAGAGTTCTTGTTTGTTTTTTTTTTTTAAAAAAAAAAGAGGAAGTGTTGTGGGACATTGGTCTGTATCCTGTCAATTATATTGTAAATAAATGCTGATTGGCCAGTAGCCAGGCAGGAAGTATAGGCAGGACAACCAGACAGGAAGTAGAGGCAGGTCAATGAGAACAGGAGAATTCTGGGAAGGAGGAAGCCCATTCCTCTGCAGTTGTGACCCACCACAGAAGAAGCAAGATGTGACTGCCTCACTGAAAAAGGTACCAAGCCATGTGGCTAGCATAGACAAGAATAATGGGCTAATATAAGTTATAAGGCTTAATAAGAAGCCTGAACTAATGGGCCAATCAGTTTATAGTTAATGTAGACCTAATATAGATTTCCTGTTGCTTGCAAGGTGTTGGACGCTCAGCTATTTGTCCAGTACTATATTGTTCTGCCTGCTCATGATCCTCACTATGATGATAATGGACTGAATTCTGAAACTGAGCCCCCTCAATTAAATGTTTTCCTTTTAAGAGTTGCCATGGTCATGATGGCTCTTCACCACAATAAAAACCTTAACTAAGACAGAGTATATTGCTTTAATTCAAACAGTAGGAGAAAGGTACCTTTATAAGTGTAGTTCCTAGACAACTGTCTTTTGGGGTGATTTAGGATGTCATGCAGAATAATCTCATTGAGAGTAAAAAGGAGTAGATAAGTCTGATTGACCAATCAGTCACTTGAGGGAAGTATTGAGAGAACAGTTCAGGGGACTGGTGAGTACAGGTTTATAGGCGTTTTCAGTTTATGCTTAGGAGGATGAAGAATAAGAATGAAGAGATATGGGTATTCAAGGTTTGAAGACAAAATGATGGTATGAGTATAGGATAATTAAGGACATTGCAAAGGCTGAGTTTGAGAGAAGAGGATTTTATGGGTGACATAGATAAGGCTGGCCTTTTTCAACGTTAAACTTGTGCTAAATACTCTTTCCTCACTTTATTCAATACCACCCTGCCAATCTACGATAGTCAGGACTACCACAACATGGAAAGAAGTAAAAATCACAGACATATGCCACACCAATGTCTACACATTTTTCTTATATTTCTCCAATGATAAATTATGATCTCTTCGTGATAGAGACTCTATTTCATTTATGTTTGAGTTTCAAGAGCTCACATATCACCCAAAAGGTAGTCATCTTGAGATACATGTTGAGTGGGAGGAGGCAAATTATAAAGAGGCAGTGTCACTTTATATGTATGTGTGATGGACTAAGCCATTTGATGCACTGAGAGCTTCAAAACAATATCTGTAAACACTGAACACAAACTGAATCTGCTGAATTGGGCACCACCCCACAATTTCCCATATACAGCTATAGTCATCAACTTTAATTCTCACATGGTGATGGATATTCATTAATTTAGCCTCTTATAGTTGCACTTTTGCCAATGAGACTTATCCTAATCATTTGATGTGAGAAAATAGGACACGCTGATTACTGCCCTGGTAATTTAGCTATTATTCTCAATTTCCTATGTGTCAATTTAAAAATGATCTCTGGTGTCTGTATGTGTAAGGTTGGCAGCTAAGGCTCTGCTTTAATATTCTTCAGGCACAAGTGTCAAAGGGAGGCCTTCGGAAATCCTTCTCAGTTGTTTAGCAAACCCCTTTGTAAAGTAAGTAGTTAAAGGAGCATAAGTGAGCACACTGGTTCATTTGTACAAGTTACCAGACCAAAAATATCAAGTGGGATAAGGCCTAGGAAATCTGTAGAACATTTTGAGTATTCATCTTAGGTTATTATCTGACCACGCCTTCGAGCAGCATTTAGACACAGCTCCATGTGCTTTCAGATAAACATTCTTCATCTGGGGTCGTCCTGTTCCTTTGCAACGGTGTGACTATTAGTTGGGGCCAGAAGTATCCTGTGAGTGGAACCAGGACTATGCACAATGGAACTGACATCTACCTCCAGACAACCCCTTGTCTGAGGTGCACATTCACGTAAGAAAGCAGAGTTCTGAAAACTCGTTAGGGTCTCTGTGCCTTTTGTAAAACAAGGTGCCTACAGAGTTGTTCACAGTTCTTTAGAAGGGCAGGGAGAGGGTGGTTTTGCGGGGCTGGGATGGAGGGGTCCATTTAGCACTGACCCAAAACTTCCTGTCCTCTTATTTCTCTGTTTAATCAAATTAATCAAATTTCACCTAGAAAAAGATTGGATGCTTGCATCCTCCTCTCAGATAAGCTTCAGTGAACGTTTATAGACAGACAGGGTTTCTTCTAATTTCATGCTTGTGACAAGTACATGCGGTTGCTCTTTCATCATGCATTCACTTAGAATGCAGGTGCCACAGTGAATTCTGCATAATAGATTTGAATTATGTTTCAAGAAGTGGTACATGTTACTTGTCGAAACAAAAACCCCTTATCTCCCATTTCCAACTTAAAATTCAATATTATTAATATTGAAAAATGATGATGCAATTGTTTTTTGAAGGGAACAAAAATGGAGATGAATTTGCCTGTGCTTACATGTTGTAATTTTTCCCAAATGTCTTTAGTTCTAGCAAGCTTCTGAGACAGGCAATATTTTTGTTTCATATGAAAAAGAAATTTTGGATTCATAATGTCCAAAATGAGCTTATTAACCTAAGAATTGGAGTTGTTAGAAACCTTATCTAACAACAAAACCACATGCTTTCCTCAAAGTGTTTACAGATTTGTTAATATGAGGCTCTGTTAATTCATAGGCTATAAAAGGGATATATCTGAAGAAATAATGTAAAAATATCTTTACTTACTAGATGTACCCAAGATAAAATATTTACTATAATTTTATGTAAATGTATAAAACAATAATTACAGATTTTAAAAAGACAAATAATGACTTAGTTTAAATATTCCATTATTGATGGTACCAGACACTTCAGAATATTAACCAAGAATGTAGATATGAAAATTGTTTGAAATTTCTTTGAAATTTTGATTCATTTTGAATGAATGAAAAGCAGCTGAACTGAGAGGTTTGCACTCTGTTTTCTGGTCTTGGAGAAGGTTGTCTTTCATTGAGAAATCGAGATAGAGATGCTGAGTGAAACTCTTACGGTTTTGTAACCTATACAATAGAATACTTGCTTTTCGTACTCATGTGTTAGTGACTCACGTTTGCCCCTGACCAGTCTCTCTCTTTTCATGAAAAGTGGCAGCATGGTCCACATGGGAACATACCAGAAACTCAAGTACAAAACCAAAATCCTCACTAATTTGCTTCAGATCTTCAGTAGACAAGAAAAAGGTAGTGAGACAAATAGAAAATAAACCTAAGATATAATCTGCCCACAGATCACCATATTTCTTGCTATACAGTTTTTTCTTCATACCTTCTGTTTAAGATCTTCACTGAGTTTCTTTCTTTCTAAAGTAAAGAAGCAAATGGGACGCATTGGATATAAAACAAGCCCTTGTCTTTTAAATGCAGATTTAATGCTTCGCTGCCTGTTTTTTTTGTGTGTGTGTACAAAATAACAGTTTAGATGATTTAAAAATTCTCTACATATCTAGAAAACGACGAGTCTAACAATCATCATACTTACAGTATTATTAATTAAATGATTTGTAGATTCTCTTTAGGTCTAGAACACAAGGAGTCTAACAACCATCCCACTCACATTTTTATTAATAATACAAAGTGTAAAACCACATGGACCAAGCTATAGATATATTAAGTATCTAAATACAGTACTGCATGTTCGGGGAGAGAAAAAATTAAAAAGACAAAGGATAAATTATTCGTGTATCTTTTAAGACAAAGCAACTTGGTCTTATCTACTAATTTTATAACTGTAACCCTAGAATCTGAAATTTGGATTCAGGGAATTTTCAAAATCAGAAAGTGGATTGATCCTCACCTAATACTTAGAATCCAGGGATTCCGGATATCCAATGTTAGTCTAATATTCAGGAAGGCAGATGTCCCATCAAATCTTGTACAGCTAGGGCTGCTTTCTCATGCCCACCATACTATTGCTATCAGGTTCCTACGACTTCCTAGAAAAGCACTGTAAAATGTAAAACTAAGTAGCTATTTCAAGTTTCACTGGATGTACCCTATTTCTCAGCATTTCTATAGGAAGTCGTATTTATTAACTCACTTTATAACTTTCCTGGATACAAGGGTCATAGAATACGAAACCAGCTTACAACAATATGAGAATGATTTCTTTCATTTCTGTCCCCAGTCATTGGCTGCAATATTTTTCCTTCAGATATAATCTAGTTGACAATAATTTTTTTATGGTTTTTACTACCATTTTATTCCTTTGCATGTCATAAACATTCCATTTGTGGATGTATTATAATATTTGATGCATCATGAGAAAGCAGGAGTCCACTTTATTTATCTTTGCCCCTTTGGTAGTACATGCCAAAGAGACCAAACCCTCAGTAAAGCTTTGTTCACAGATGCAGTGGAAACAGTACTCCTGGGAATCAGCAGGGTGGTATGAATCGGAAAATTTTTGAGTGAATGTATCCTTTTTCCATTTATTTTAAATACTACATAAACTATATGTATGTTTTCTGGCATTGGAAAGACAGATCTAAAAGCATGGAGAATGTAAATTTTATGTTTCTTATTTAATTTATAGTGAAATATGAGCAAGATATCATATTGAAGTTGTTGGCTTTGCTACTGTTTAAATCCACCTTCCCCACACAAGCACTGTGCTTTCCTTGCTCCTGGAGATTTTTTTTCAATCTGAAGTATTTTACTGTAACAGACTAAAAATAAGACATCAGGCTTAAAGGGAGGATGATAGATGTAGGCTCTCACTTCACCATAAGAAAGCTGGAAGAGTTCTAAGAAAGTAACTGAACTACTTGTCAAATTACCAATATAAAAGATGGTAAAGGAGAGATTTTTTTTCTAGAAATATAATACATCTTCTTGTAGCAAAAGTTTCTGAGAGTATGAGTTTAGGGCTGTTAGATTATAAATATCAACCCTCAAGTATTTTCTCACAGAAAGAGCTGGAAGATAGATGGTTGATAGGTAAATAGATAGAAATGGATACTTGTATATAGGAGTAGGTTAGCCACCTTAGAATATGAGACAAACATAAATTTCAATGATCTAAAACACCCCAACAAATAATAGCTAAAATCCTACTTAACAATCAATGTGATGTCCCTGCAAAAATGACCTGGCACCTGAGTTAACCTAGCCATGTCTCATATTCCAGGCCTTAGGAAAAAAAAATACTATTCTGGCTTTCTCTAGTCTTCTTTAAAGTCACATGACCAAGCAATTGTGCCAACAGTACAGTCCTCTGCATTTTGTGGTCGAATGTGGAGGTTCAAGTATCCTTTTCCGAAATGGTTTAAGAATCCTTTCACTCACTGATGCTCCATCCTTCTCAGTGACAACCTGGATCTAGAGCAAGTCATTTATCCTCTTTGGGTGGTAATTTCCCTTCTGCAAACTATGAGTATGTTTGTCTATTCTCTTTACCTTTTGAGCTCATTCTGCTCTACTGTTTGTATAATGCATGTGAAAGCACACCATACATCACAAATATTTAAATTTAAACATTATTAGAGCCTTGGGCAGAAAGCTTGAAATTGAATTGTTATTTTTCTAAACTGTGCTCCCAACCATTTTTTTACTAAATTAGTAGAGTTCAATAAAATTTTTCTCTAGAAAGTGTGAACTAAATCAGTATTTAGCCCTAGAAGTAAAATTATCTTTGCCTAGAATTCATAGATGAGTCATTGAAGATTTCCAAATCTAAGTCCTTTTTCTGTATGTAGGATATCAGAAATTTTAGCAATTTGAGCATTATAATATGGGGGTGGAGAATTTGCTTACCTCTGGGCTATTTGCCTTACCAGGGAATTTACTAACAAATGCTTGAACTTCTATCCCAGCTAGTTCTACGTATGTAACCTTGGTTTATCTGGCCTTAACCACTCAATATTTGTCTTTTAACTGTAGAGTAAAGGAAATTACTAATTTCCTAACATGGTAAGTTTGAGAATTAGCAGGTTTTTTAATGCATATAGACAAATTATATGATGCAAGACAGGTTTGGAAAACTTATTCTGATTTACTGATATTCATAATCATAACCACATACATATGTGAAACTTGGTAAAATTATGACTGCAGTGTGTATGTGGAGGAGGGACTGCATACCTACGGCATCCATGTAGCAGTGAGAGAACAGCTTTTGGGATCTGGTTCTCTTTTCCGTCATAGTCTCACAGTACCAAGTTTAGATCATCAGGTTTCTTCGGGAAGTTGGTTTCCCAACTGAGCTTCCTGCTGGCCTCATATTGTTATTTTTAAGACCATATTCTTGTTTTTTTCTTGACCAGTTTGTGGCCTTTCTAGAAAAGAACATCATTCTAATGTTCCAATAAGAATTTCTTTATGGAGTTTTTCATTATCAGATCTTAATTTTTTCAGTACATTACAGTTTTGGGGAAATGGGGAAATGGGGAAAACAAATGGTATCCCAGGGTATCCTGGGATCCAACTCATATACTTTCTCATTGTAGTTATAATTTGTCACATAAAATCATTTACAATCTTCCTCTCCATCTCATGTATAAAAGTAAATCAGGTTAGTAAATTCCAGAACTTCATAGAAAGACCAAATCTTGAGATAAAATGACAGGTGAGTATTAAAATGACAGCAGCCTTACAGAATACTATCAACTTACTTTGTTTTAGCTTTTAAAATCCATCTTATAAAAAGGATACAGTTATTAAAATGGACATAAAACGTGCTTGCTAGTTTCTAATTCTAAACTGAATACATTTAATTTTTGAAGTAAGATGGCTTTGACTTAGTTTGGAAAACATATCTTCATTAGATTGTCAGTTCCCTTTAGCCAATTCCAGTAGCATTAAGCAAATATAATTGGATTTCTGAAAAACAAGTCCAATTTCCTAGAATCTAAAAATGAGCTTGAGACCTATGAATTTCTCAATGGTCTAGAACAATTAACAGGTATAGGTAAGTGACATAGATATATAAATATGGATTTGCTCTTGGTCCTGATTTGCTCTGTTCCAGAAGAAAAAGGGAGGCAAAGAGAGAAAACAAAGGATAAAGGGTTGGTAGGTGAAATAGTACAAAATTGACATATATATTATATATAATTGGATTTTGTGTATTATATTGTGATTCTTATCTTATATCCTTAATAGACAACTAAAACAAGAAATTAAACAAATTATGCTAATTATTGTTGTCTTTCCCAATTTTCTCCCTGCAGTTACTCAAACAGAAGGTTGATAGAAGAAAATTCTAGGACAAAGAGGACCCAAAGACAAATGGTTAGAAGCACAGCGTACAGCCATTAGCGATAACTGATGAGAAGTGACCAAGGTTACAGGGAAACAATACTTCAATATTCAATAGCTCAGAGATGTATAAGATTAAACGTCATATAGTAATAGTCATTCAACTTAGTGCTTTTTGAAAGTATAAGGTGTGCCAAGGGTGTGCAGATATTACAGATATGGAGGGGTGTAACTCTACGCATATACCATATGTCTCTGTCGCCATAAGGTCATGAGGACCTTGAATTGCCCTTTGTTGTGGGCCACATCTGTCTTGATGTCTGTCTCATCATCCAGTCCTATGCCTTTATATAAGTCCCCCATATGTAATTATTCCAAATACACATCCCTAGTATTGCTCGCTCTTCTGATCTCTGTGATTAGATGACAATGACATTCTTAGTCCTTTTTTTAAATGTCTGAAAAATACTCACAACTTAGATACCCAGAATAGAACTGTTGATTTCATAGGGTGATGCTGTGTCTGTTTCCTAATAAAAGCTAAAATGTTTTAACTTTTTTTGCACTTTTTTGCATGTACAAGGTATACATTGATGATTTCCTTAAACCTGTCATAATATCTTTGACTCAAACAAAGTAGAATGCCATCTTAGCCTCTAGACTGCCCTTTTTAACTTCCCTCCAGACTTTGCACATCACTCATCCATCACCGTGTGTACTTAACGATATGTGACTAGTGCAGGGATGGAGACTTCAGAACTTTATTCCCTTCATATGAAAATACATCGCTTTTATTGGGTTACTCAAGTTTTCATGAGATTTCCAGTTAAATAGACCAACAATCATTTTTAAATGTTTTACCATAATAAAATAGTTTGCTTTTTTAAAAAAGCCTCAAATAAAACCTGCTATTTACAGCAAAGTTTCAGAATCCTGTGAAATATTTGTTATGGGAAAGTAAACATTTTTTATGAAAAAGCAATACTTTCTATCTGGTGTCCAATAAATTATTGGTTTTTGTTAGTTAAATCTAATTAGGAAGACTTAATTCCCTTTTAACAGTTGGATTCCATAGCATTTTATGTCCAGTTACATTAAGAATTAATTTTTTGGCTTATCACCAATGCTAAATTTGCTTACCAAACAGAAACCATGCCAAGGATTTGAAGGATGATGACAGTAATTAACACAAATCATACTATTCCAAAAACAAAAAGTGCTTATAAAACAGTATATCTTTCTCTGGTGCTGAAGTTGACTTGCACACTGTGTACCGCAGTCTTCCACACATGGATTCTTGCTGTTGGTACCATAGGGAGGAGAGAAAACAAGGAATGTCTTATTGCAGTAAACAGAGTAAAGAAATGCGAGCATCTTGTGATTTGCTGAGATGTGTATACAGCAATCAGTTTTCTAAAGAATAACATGATTGTATGTTCAGCAATGATTTAGAATGTATCCTGCTCATGCAGCTATGGAGAGACATTTACAAAAAGGGACACAGTTTCTTCCTTCAAAACTTTAAAATTAGTTGAATGATTTAAGTTTTAAAGAGATTAAGCATTGTATATTTTTCCATACTTGTCATTATAAATAGTCATATTGAAGCAGAAAAACTATAACTGTCTAAAGACTTTGTTAAAACTTTTATGATAAACAATAAAATGTATTTCTTTTATAAAATGTAATGTTATATTATAAAATCTAACTTTATTAAGGAAGAATATCACTCTTTTTTACACATTAAATTGAAAACATTGGGTTAAAGTTACATAAAATACAAATTGTAGAAAAATAGTTATATTTACCACATACATATTGAGAAAAGAAGACAATATTCACAAACATGTTACAACACATGGTCTCTGAAATATAGATTGTGAATTTGTGTTCCTCTTCCATTTCTTTTTCCTCATCTGCCTTTTTACTAACCCCCCTGCCTTTCTCTATATCCTCTCTTTTTTCCATATTCTTCTTTATGCCCTGACATCCTTTCCAAGTATGTCTCCAATAGTGTAGTTCTGAATGATTAGGTGATGCTATTGACAAGGTCTTGTTGGCTGTTTGGAAACAGACAAAGACTGAGTCAGGTGATATCCTGGAACTATTTGTAAAGTCCAAGAAAACTTGGGAGAAAATAGAATATTTGAGTAAGGGGCTCATGGAATCCCTGCACTCAGAAAGCAAGCAAGGGCAGACTGTGTACTAAGGCTAGAGTCAAGAATGCCATGAGAAGTCACTGTGTGAAGTTGTGAGGGCAAAGCCTGGGCTGCAGTGGAATTGTGGGACACATGTCAAGGAAGTCAGTATACAGAGAGCAGAACCAGCCCAAGAGAGAGAGAGAGATGCTATAGACAGTGAATGTGGAGGTGTGGAGCCAGCTAAAACCCATTGACATGAAGCTACATATTTGGTGTTGTCCCTGTTGGTTTTGGTTTTCTTTCAGTCTAGTGTTTCCTGTCCTTTGGAATGGGAATATATAGTGTGTGCTACTGTATGCTGGAAGTGTGTAATTTGTTTGTTTATTAATTAAATGGGGTGTCATAGTTAAAAGATGCCTTGAGTCTAGAAGAAACTTTAGAATTTTGAACATGTTTGAGGCTGTTAAAGATTATGGGAATTTTTGAAGTTGTACTAAAGGCATTTTGCATTATGATGTGGCCATTAACCTTCTGTCAAGGACATATTGTTGTGGTTTGAATGAAAAATATCCCCATAGGATCATGTATTTGACCAAGTACAAGAAGAAACACACATACACATGAATCAAGGTGGAATGGATATATTTATATAAAGTACCTGGTAGAACAATGACAAAAATAGAGAGGAAGTCTGCACTGGTGAGAAAGACACAGTGTACTCAGTTTTGACTACACTTTTTATATACACTGTTTGCATATTTTCCTATAACAGGCAATGATTTGAAAGAGTTTTATAAGTAGTTTGCATTCTCTGTAAGATAATTAATTCATGATAGGTAATTTTTATATTCCCTTAAAGTTCTAACATCTTATCGATTTGAGGTTCATTTAAAACATTCTAAAGAGACCACAGAGTATTAAAGAATATGAAGGGGAATGATGGGTAATTCCTGGTCAAGGCAATAGACAGATATTAAGCAATCACAACAGTTGAATGTTTGCTTTGTTCTAGAATGCCAAGGGATTTAGCCTGTACAAAAAGAGCCCTGTTAAATTTCCTGTATACGACCTTCTCTGTCTCTCTAAAGTGGGAGTTTTGGGACTGGGGAAATGGCTCATTTTGGAAGGCATTTGCTATGCAAGCTAGAGACCTGAGTTTGGATTGCCATCATCCACATAAGAAGCTCAGCATGGCCATGCATACTTACAATAGCAGTGCTGGGGGTGGTGGCAGAAACAGACTGATTGCTGATTCATGCTCACCAAGTGGCCTTTCCAGGTTCAATGAGAAATCCTGTCAGAAAGGAATATGATGGAAAATGATCAATGACACCACCTGCCGTCATTCTGCAGTCTCCCCTCACATGATTACAGTCACATACACCCACTGCACACACAGACACCCAGCAGCATGCACACACCTGAATTAAGAAAACATGCCAGCTTCATGTGATTCAAACTAACAAACTAGTTCAGTATCCCTAGATTCTGATGAGAAGCTCCACAAGCCTTGGCACTAAACTTAAAACCTTTGTGCCATCACTTACAGAATGTAGGTAATGCCAACATCAATATTGTTCCAGTGTTTGAAAGAAATTTACACACAGGCTGTGTAGCAAAGTTGTGAGTAGAATAGGGGAGTGTAACGAATGTAGTTATTATTTATCAGTAGTGATAAAGCAAATAAAATGACCAAAGATATTTTGGAGTTAGGATTTGACTTCCTATTTGCTTGACTTCTGAGCTATGTATATCCTTAACTGCTAGGTAAAATTTATGAAAGGTTTTAAAGGAAGCAGTGTGTTTTCTCCACAAACGTAGGGCTCTGTGGCTTAACAGGTTTAGGAAACATAAATGTGTTTTTCTATGAATCTGAAATTTGCATTTTCTTAGTTAAAGGACTTATGTATTTTGCAATAAACAAAGCTGTTTAATTCTGCTTAGCAAAATGCTTTTCAAATTCATTTGTTTATGAAGATACAGATACATATGTTTGTGTGTGTCTCCCATAAATATGTCAAGAATTTGATGCCATGAAATATACTTTGGAAAGCTCAGTGCCATGATACACTGTCATCAAAATAAGGCAAAATTATGATTTCAAAGAGAACATAAATGAAAATTTAAGGTTTAAAAAGAAACTTCTCAATGTTGAATACCATTCTGAAATGACGGCAATATGTGAAGGACAAAAAAAAAATCGAGGGATGACCCACAACTATAGGCAAGGAAACATAATCAAGAGGGGAATGGGGAAAAAAAAAAAACAAGTTGCAGGAAATTATGCAAATGTTTGCAAATTAAGGATTAGAGAATAAGTAGGATGCTCTTGTGTGGATGTGTAAAGTGCTTCAAAAAGGACCCACAAATGTATAGTAGTATTAAATAAAAACATAGATACAATCATTGCATTGCTGTGAGAATAAGAATGTAGAAAGGTAAAATAACAGAAAACCCATGAAATAACAGAGCTGTCTATAGAGATGCTGTAATAGCTAAAAAAAAAAGTCAGAGAAAATAGATCAATATACAGCACAGTAAAGCAGATTTTTTCCCTTTCACTATTAGAGTTTCTCTTTGATTTTTTAATGTTTTATCTATTTTTGTTCTGTGTGAATGAGTGCTTTGCCTGAGTATATGTCTATGGAGCACATGTTTGTGCCTAAGGCCAATGGAGGCCAAGAGGGAGTATTGGTTACGCTAGAACTGGAGGTTCAGATGATTGTGAGCTGCCATGTGTGTTCCGGGAACCAACCCAATACAAGAGCATCCAGTGTTCTTAACTGTGGGATGCTTCTCCAGAGCACCTTCTGTCGCTTCTTTTCAGCTAGTCCTAAGTGTCAAGGTGCTATAAGACAGATGAACACATACACACACACACACATCCATTTACTGAATAGAAATTGTAGTGGAACAGGAGCGAGTCAGGTAAGTTGTTTATATACTAATGGACAAAGGATAGTCGGTTGTGACAAACTGAGGAAATTATGGGGTCACCTTAAGGATCAGAGTTGTTTGAGGTCTGTATTGAATTTTCTTGAACTTGACTGCCTGGCCTTGAGCATAAGAATCAAACTGCTCCAGCAGGGGAAGAGCATCCATCATGTGGGAATTCATCTGTTGCTGTGAAGAAACAGGACCAGGTGAAAATCACTCTTCTACCTTCTGCTTTCAAGGGACTTTAGCTTAAACTTGTATGGCAGAGTGGAGCATTTTTCATTCCTTCACCTACCTTTAGTGACAGAAAATTAAAATCAAAGAATACAAAACTCATTAGGAGTCTTGTTTTGCTGTGCTCATCTCTCTTTAATGCATGACTGTGGAACCACTGATAAGAGATTTAATATGGAGATAAGCAAATACCGCCGGACAGGTGTGTTATTCTGCTGTCCATTGTTGGGGATGAGCATGTGATATGTGATCTAATGTGGGAGATGGCTATAGAATGTGTTGGATTTTAAATCAGTGAGTCAAACTTATTGACTTCAAGGTTTTTAGCCAGTGTGGAAAAACAGATAAAAGTGTACAATTTTTATAGGTAAAGGAATCCTTTCTTTACACTTGAATCTATCTGCCTATGCCTGCCTCCTACATCTGCATTAATCGAATGAGTCACTTTAGAGCCACAGAAGAGATTCACCGTCCTTTGCAGGATATTTTCAGTGCACTTTTTACTTACTCAACAAAAGACATGAAAGGTCGGTGCTCAAAAATTTACTCTCAAGATATAAACTCTTATTTTCAATGAAGCAGCAGTAAGTATAGAAAGCATTTGTGACAAAGGCAATAGATTATGGCTTTTCCCAAGGGAACACAAGGATTTTGTCCTGATTGCCTGCCTTTCTGTTTAGTGTGGTTTGCATTCATTAGAATACACACATTTCTATTTCACTTTTAACGTTTACATTTTAAATCTTTTACATTTTCTAAAGAGTGTTTTTTTTTACTCCAGTTGAAGATTACATTTCTGTCAAAATCTGGAGTTCATAAAACAAAAACATCAGATTTCTGACTTCTATTTCAGCAAAACACAGCTTCTTCTTATGGAACTGGGTCCAATGAAAGGCTCATTGATGTCAGCTTAGGTCAATTAAAAAAATTAAAGATAAAAACTCCTGGAAAGGCAGTTCAAGAATTAAGAGAATTCTATTCTTCTTGCAAAGGGCTCAGGTCAATTTCCAGGAACCATATCAAGAAGCTCACAGCTGCCTGTAATTCCAGTTCCAGGTTCCTAGTTCTTCTTCTGGTCTCTTCAGGCTCCTGCATACATGAAATGCATATAAATTCGCATAGGCGCATGTGCGCGCACACACACACACACACACACACAATAAATCTTTAAAGCCCAAGTACTACTTTCACATATTAATAGTAGAGGGTTGCTATGAATATCACAGAAGCCTAACATTCAACAAAATTGAACTACCGAAGCAGAAACCTTTACATTTATATTTTATAACAACAATAAAGATCTCACCTCATTTTCCAAAAAAGAAATAGCCCTGAACATTTTTTCCACTGGGTCTCACCAATTTGCTTTTGATTCTCGGGGAAGTCTGCACATCCTAATCTGTTGAGTTTTATGCCTTCCCATTAGGGGCTTCCCTTTTCTAGGACATCCTGTAAAATATTGATACTGCATTTTCCAAGCTCAGTGTTTAAGGAGTGTGCTTTGCTTTCAGTTTAAAAAGACTGAGTGGATCATTTATTTTACTTACCACACCAAAGTCTAGAGAGATGACAGTGAATAAATATAAAAGGGAATGCTTCAGGGCATTTTGGAGTGATAAATGTCTATGTAAGCAATTATATGGTTAGAGAATCAAGGTTAGAAAGATCTGTAACCAGGAATAAATACTGGAGAAGATGTTGCAAAAGAAGGAGATGCTTAGTCAAGCAATGGAAAAATGTGAAGCTCATGGTCACAGTAGCAGAGAGCAGAAATGAAGTAAATGATAGTTATCAAAAGCATTCACTAGAAATTTGTAATATTCTGTGAGATAGCCATCTTTTCATACCATGCTCACCACCACCGGTGTACCATTCCACAGTCGCAGTAGCTGCTCAGTAAAAACTCAAATAAAGGTGCTTAAAGAATAAATCTGGATTCCTAAACTATATAACAAATGTAGGAGGCCTTTTGAAAAGTAACAGTCTACATCTATAATTTAAGCAAGACTTCCAGTGTTAAATGGGGCTTGATGCACAACCTTCCATTTAAAAAAGAGAAACACTAACAGAATCAGTGTGTGCAATAGCACTAGAAGGTAACGTTAAATGCCCATATTAATCAAATGCGTTTTCCTCATCCTTTTAAGCTGACTATGATGGACTATCATGTATTTTAATCAAACTAACTCCAAACAAAATTTAATAAATGAGGTATATGAGCCTAGAAGTAAAACAATAATCCTAGAAATTTAAATGTTCTAATCATTATCTTCAAAGATTAAGAACACTATATCTGTAAAATAAGTGAATAGTTTACTGCAATAAATTTATACTAATAGCAAGACACCTCTTTTTATTATTGAAAATATTATTTTCTCACATAATATATTCTGATTACAGTTTCCCCTCCCTCTACTCCTCCCAGTTTCTTCCCACTTCTCCTCCCCTCCAGATCCACTCCCTCTCTGTCTCTCATTAGAAAATAACAGACTTCTCAGAGATAAGAACAAAGATATGATAAGATGAAATATAAAAAGATGAAATAAAAACTTCCATATCAAAGTTGACACAGCAACCCAGCAGGAGAAAAAGATTCCCAAAAGCAGGCAAAAGACTCAGAGACTCATTCATTCACACAGCCAGGAGTCCCATAAATGAGATATGTTAATATTAGATTACATACACAGAGGATCTGCTGTAGACCAATGTAGGCCCTGTGCTTGCTGCTTCATTCTCTGTGAGCTCATCTGTGTCCTGCTTGGTTGATTCAGAGGGTCATGTTCCCCTGGTGTCCGCCATCCCCTCTGACTCTTGCAATCTTTCTGCCTCCTTTTCCACAGGAGTCTCTGAGCTCTAAGAGGTGGGATTTGATGGAAAACTCCAATCCAGACTCTCCGTGTAATGTCTGGCTGTGGGTCTCTGCATCTATTTTCATCTGCTGATGGAGGGATCTTTTCTGATGATGGCTGGAGAAGGCACTAATCTATGAGCAGCTCTTGAATGATTTTAATGATTTAAATAGATTTATATATATAAGAAGTTATATTGTAAGAAAATGAACTGGAGGCACAATAGCAAAAGAAGACATGAAAAATGATAGCTAAGACTAAATTAGAGAAATGGTGCAGGAAATTCAACCTGAAAAGAATTTCAGTAAACAGAAAAGTACTAAGTGCATAATATTCTAAAACACTTCCCATAACTAAAGAACACAAATGTCTGCTCCAGCAATCATTCTAGTTTACAGTAGAAAGACAAAGAATCCCAAGTAATAAATGACAGAAATTGGGGTTCAACCCGAAGGTGAGAAAAGCAAAACAGCCAGCCACTGGCTCTTACCTCTACCTCAGTCTGAAATGGTGATCTTGCCTCCAGGAATCTCAGAATGTAACTTTGTCCGAGAGCTGTCTCCTCCCATTTTATAATCCTCTCTACTGCTGGGATTGAAGGTGTGCACCACTACCTCCCGGTTTCTATGGCAAACTAATGTAACTACTGGGATTAAAGGTGTGTCACCACTGTAGGGTGGGTCGGTGCAGCTGCTTTACTCTCTGAACTTCAGGAAAGCTTTATTTATTAAAATACGAATGAAATATCCCTACACCCAAGAGAGTTCATCATGTTTCAGATGGGAAGAAGCAAGAAGAGAGACCAAACAAAAGCATATCTGGTAACTTTACTGCTTTTTGCCAGAAGTTCGCTGGCTATTGAAGTAACTGGAGATAATTTGCTGGTCGTTGCATAAACGTCTACAGACATAAAAAATAGTAGGATAAGAAGTGTTATAAATATAATAAACCCCATAAATAGTAGGCGTTTCTGAAGAAAAATTACTAATCATTGCATAAACAGCTAGAGACATGAGAAAATAGTGGGATGAGAAGTGTTATAAATATCATAAACCCATGAATAATCGGTGTTTAGTGATAGTGAGAACATGGTATTTATTTTAAAAGAAAGGTAACAACCTGGTTTGGGTAGGATTAGTGGGAAAAGAATAGTAGAAGGTTTCAAGTCAGGTACTAGTTAATGAAAGGTTATGATGCTGTTATAAATATAAAGAAACTGACTGGATGAATTTAAAATAATGAGGATCAACTATTTTCATCCCACTTCATTTCAAACACAGCACTTTCAAAGGAAAATGGACCTCATTGGCAGGACATTTGGGATGGATTTTTTTTTAAATCAGAGTGCAGTGCAGTATTTGCAGGCACATGAGCTCATCACTGTAGATGCAGCTGCTTGCGCAAAACTTGACCAACAGTAAAGCAGTCAAAATTCTGGCGTGAGTGAAGGCGGTGATTCTGAGGCACTGAGACACTATTGACAGTTGATGGCTACTGAGGGACAGATACTTTTCTTTAGGGATATGGCCACTGGTATTGACCATGCTGCAGAGGACGGCTCCACATCCATGCACATAGGAATGACAGTATGCACTCACAAGAGGACCCCAGAATGTCCCTGGAGCCTTGAAATCTCAGTTGTTAGATAATGTGTTGTGCCGCCAACCACAGTGTTTTGAACCCATTCCTATTGACCAGTCAGTCCTCAGTTTGTTCAAGGTTTGTTTAACTTCCTGTTAAAGTGCATGTCTAAAAATGTTTAGTTTTTATGGTATTATTTGTTATACTTCTGTATAGAGGGTGTATTTTTAAGATGTTAGTTTAGATTACATAGGCAAAGATTTTAATAATTCTTAGGTCATGTATAATTGATATATAAGAATGTCATATCTTCAAACATATAATTAAGAGTACTTTGAAATCATTAAAAATGTCAAGGAATTTAAATTCTTTGATACCCCAATTTTAAATTTTCCTATGTGTTGAGTTTGGCATTCACTGGTTTGGGATGAGAATAAACAAAAAATAGAATAGAGTGCCTCATGGAAGCCTCTGGACTTTGAAGAAACTCATTCTGTAACAAAACTTCAGAAATCACATATGGTGAACAAGGAAAGGATAAAGATTTTCCCCAGGCATCTGTTTGCCTGTAGAGATTTCCTCACTGTACTTACTGTGAAGTACTTAAAATTGTACTGTCCAATAGATAGAAAGCCACAATGCAATTAAAATTTTCTTAGTAACCACAAAAAATAAAAAGTCAAAATAATTATGATAACTTTTTTTATGAAAGATAATATATGCTTACATCACAAATTGTAATTGTTACAAAAGTAACTAATTGGAATGAATTAATAAGACCCTAAAATATTGACTTATGTATTGGTAGCAAATTTCAATTGTTATTAGGCTATTTTAAATCTTCAAGTCATTATTTTATTAATGGTTTCTATATTAGACAATGTAGGTTTTAATCCTAAAGTATATTAATAAGACTATTGCAAAAGTAATAGCATGTCTATGACAGAAGTAAAATAATATGAGAATACAGATAAAATATATTTCAATGGAATATTAAATTTTACTAAATTATATTAATACACACACTAATCATCACCAAATTTAAGAATTTCCCAGTGGTTGCTTCCAACAATAACCTTAATAAATAATTGTCAGTTTTCTCAAGTAAAACTTAAAGTGCTTATGTTATGCACCGGTGAAATTAGCTAGCAGGATAAATTTGAAGGCAGTCAGAAAGCTGAATGTGGGAATGATGGTTTACACTACTTGGTATGCAAGACAACCAGGGACACTGCAGATCAATAGAGACTAAAACCAGGGACGCTGCACATCGACAGTGAAGACAACCAGGGATGCTGCACATCAACGGGGAAGACAACCAGGGACGCTGCACATCAACGGGTAAGACAACCATGGATGCTGCAGATCAACGGGGAAGACAACCAGGGACGCTGCACATCAACGGGTAAGACAACCAGGGATGCTGCACATCAATGGGTAAGACAACCAGGGATGCTGCAGATCAACGGGGAAGGCAACCAGGGATGCTGCACATCAACAGTGAAGTAAAAACAATGAGATGAAGACATGGCTCAGTACTTACTGTTCTTAAAACAGACCAGAATTTGTATTGCAGCACCCACTCAAGGCAGCTCAAAACCACCTGTTACTCCACTGCCAGAGGATGCAATGCCTCTTTTCTCTAGAAGCACACACACTCATGTTCACATGTACTCCCTTCCACACACGCTCACACACACGCGTGTGCACACACACTCACATGCATATACATCATTAAAAAGGAAATAAATCTTTTTAAAAAGATCATTAAAGTTCCATAGCCACTTTGGTACTAGTTTTATCTCAAACTGACTCATCCTTTTAAGGTTCTGAGACATTTAGTTCATGGATCTCTACCATAATAAGAAATTTGAATGAAATACATTTTAATCGTGTGGTTCAGTGCAATACTTCTCCCTTGTTCTTCTCTCTTCCTATTGTCTTTCACTTTTACTTCAAGAAAACACTGGCCCTGCTGCAAGGGAGTGAGTGTCATAGATGTACCAGGAGTATTTTATCAATTCTTGAGTTATAACTAGAATGGATTCCCAATGTTCCAAATACTGAATTTTGAAAATGTAGAGATTAGAGCTATACATCTTAGATTATTTTTACACAAAATATTGATTTTAACTGCATAGCTTTCATTGATATTGCATTGTCATTAGGCTATATAAATTCCCCCACCATAGACAACTTGTTACCAGAAAAGTCTTTTAATTTTTATAGTTGACTGTAGGAAAAAAAATTATGCTGTTATATACAAAGACCATGTAGTTAGACTAATTGATCATAATATTACTGTATTGGGTAAATATTTTGTTTCTGTTTTTCTTACATAATGAGTTTCTTCTTTCTCAAAGTCTAAACTATGAAAATCATAAGCTAAATTGACCCTTTGGGGGCCATGTCCGGGTCTGTGGTCCTGCTGCAGCTTTGGGCCCATGTTTATGTCTGTGGTCTGTCTGTATCACCAATGAATGACATGTGGTTGTCTGTAGTCTGTGCTGAAACTGAAGCCATGTTGATGTACGTGGACTGTGATGCAACCGGAGACCATTTAGATGAGAGTAACTTTTGCTGCCATCTGAGGCCATGTTTATGGTCTAAACTGCCACGAGGGGTCATGTCTGGGTCCATGTTCCATCTGTAGCTGTGGGCCAAGTTACCACTGAAAGTGACATGGATGTCTTCCCTCTGTGCTGACACCTGAAGCCATGTTGATGTCCATAGGTTGGGATACCACTGGAGACCATGCTGAGGTTCATGGTATGAGTTGACACTGGAGGCCAGGTGCATGTCTACTTTGTGTTGTTGCCAGATACCATATGGAATTCCCTGAACCATGTTCTTGTTGACTGTAAAGGACAGGAAAGTTTCTTCTGCAGTAGTATGGATAACTGAATAAAAATAAAGTTAAGAGAGTTATGGAAGGTTTTATAACAACCACTATCCCAAAACAAAGTAGCAACCTAGACAGGAAGCTATTGCAGGGAACTCTTAAAAACTGTGCTAAGGATGCTGAAGTGTAGCTCTCCACAATACATTGCTACTGGTGGGGTTTGGGGGTGGGAACGACTCAGTTTTTTATCAGGGGCTGGCTCCTGGGAGTTTGTATAGCCAGTGACAATATGGCTAGCACAAATTGGACTTTTAAGATTTATTTATTTATTTATTTGCAGGGGAGGCCACAAGAGTCAAGGGACAGACATCGGAGTGGTGGGAAGTAAGGGTGATTGGGGTGTATTATGTGAAATTCCCAAATAATCAATAAAAAATAAAACTGAAACTATAGTGGCCTAATATCAATATCATACTTCAATTACTATTTAAAGACCTGGTAGAATTGCACACTGTATGTGATCTGTACAGTTTCAGTCACTGGGGAGTTATATCATTCTTCAGTATGGGTGCTGTTCCTTTATTTATCCTTCATTATATAGGTAAGTAATTAAAACAAATATTTTTATCTGCACTGAGTGTTTAAGTCTACAAAGTTTAAGTCTGAATTTAAACCTCTTGTTCTTCCATGTTCTGAAAGAAGCAGAGTCCATGAAATGAGAACATCAGACGCATAGTGGACAAAGGCATGTAACAATAATGATGAGGGTTGTTCCATTGCTGTGTTACTGGATTGAGGTAAACTCATGATGGAGGAATGTGTAGCATGTGATGGGGAGAAAAAATGTTCATCTCACAGCATCCAGGAAGCAAAGACAGCAAGAGGGTCAGAAATACGACATTTAGAAGTAACTAATTATAATGCCAGTAACTGACTTCCTCCAATTTCATCCTGCCAAAAGTCTTGATCTTCTTCAATGTTGAATAAAATTAAGAATTCATCTATGAGTTAATGTGACTGTTGGGGGGAAAGTTCATATCTAAACCCTAGTTAGAAGGAAACAGAAGAAGGTGGGCTGCCAGAGAGTCACACTGTGGTGCAATTTTGGTCCCAATGAGGGAAAAGATGCATGGAAGAACAAGGTAGAAATGGTTCCAGGAATGCAGATATGTCCATAAAGATGGCAAAATCATTAAACCAAACCAAAGTCATCAATTGGAATGCCTCACCTTTCCCGAGAAATAGTTTGCTTATGCGCCATATGCATTGTTTACTCATGGTCTGAAAACAAACTTACAGAAAAAGTAGTCCCCGTGCTTGTGCCTCAGCCGGTCCAGAGGGCCCTGGCATTGTCAACTACATATGCTTCCTTATGTCACCAGATGCTTCATTTGCCTGCTTGTCAAACACAAATTAGAGGCTATATTTATATTATTACATCCAAGCCATCGCTCAGATTTTCGGGAAGTGCTCAGTATGTCTTCCATGATACTTAATGTCCTATCTTCGTATTAAAATGCCACCAGTCCATTTGACTTCCAACATTATGTCACGGTAACGCTACAGTAGAAAAGAATATTTCCTCAGTGTGAGTTTTGAATTAAATAAAAAAGTCTTCTGAGGATCTCTTCTCAAAGGTTGCAGTTTTTGGAAACAGATACTTTTAAGTCTTTAAATTTATATCACAATTTAGTCTGCTCAAGGCAGAATGGTAATCATCTTCTTGCTGTGACAATGCTATTATTATTCCTCCAACATTGTGCATTTTCTCTCTAAATCTTGCTTAACTCTTCACATACTAGGCTATATTCCATTTTCATGTGATTCAGTTTTTATCAAATTAGTGTTATAAGATCTAAGTCCTTACTCGATCTCTGATGATCATAATGCATTGCTAGTAAACAATATTTTAAAAGACCACAAACCATCTTTTTTGAATCTGTAGTTTTTCTTGATATAGAGATTATGTCTCATTTTTAAATATACTTAGATGTGTGAGACTGATATTATATATTAATATTTTATGATTTAAAATATGTTGTGAATAAAAGTTTGTTTGGTAATGGCGTAGTGATGTTTTTCACCAGGAATGGAAAGAAATGTAAAGATCAACCCCATTGGCAGCAATGAGCCAAATCGGCCTTAAATTCTAGTCATCTTCCTGATCCCTGTTTTGACCATTTCATGTTCCTTTCTGGGTTTCATTTTTCTCCTCAGTGAAACAAAACGCTTGGTTTAGATGCATGCTATTCCATGTGATTCCAGCTATCCCCGTGGTCTGCTGAATCAGTGTGTGACAGCAATTTACATTTTAACAAAGTTTCCATGTGATTCATCTGGAAGCATGAAAAATGTTGATATATACAGAAGATTATTTAACTAGATTCCCTGGAATATTGGTGGAAGTGCCCCATGGCTGCCACAGTTCATTTAAATTTTATGAAACCTATACACATGTACAGTATTCATCTTTGGAAAACTGCCTTCTGTTGAATTAGCTACCCTAAGGATATGTATCTTCTAAAACATCATATCCAACCCATTAAGGATCCTTTTGTTTTGAAAGCCCTTTATATTCTCCAGGGCACTTAACACCAAGAGGAATTGTAAACTACAAATTAGCAGTCTATACGTAGCTCGTTTAGATTATTCAGCAAGTTTATCTTACCAAAGGTAATTTTAAACTTTGTATAGAATTCCAGATCTGGAGATTTTCTTTAAAAGTATGGCTAAATTTAATAACCCCTCCTTTACAATTTTCCTTGGTCTCAGTTGTGTGGAGTTAATGATTTTAGTTCCATTAACTACAGGCAATTCCTTCTGGCTCTCCACATTCCTAAGTAGTCCCAGTTGTCCTCAGCGAGAAAGAAATGGAGAGTAGCCTATTTGTAATCATAGCTGGACATGTGTATTCTAGTGAAATAAAAATGAAGATTCCTATAATAAACTACATAACTATAATTTCTATACATAATTATGTATAAGTGAAAATATTGTATGTACTCTTGGTAGCATCCATCATTTGATGTGCAGACTTCCTGATTATGTTTTCACCATGTGCCACAGAATTATTTCCATAGGAGGTACTCCATAATGTCATCAAGAGAACTATCAAGATGAAATTTTGCCCAATTTTGTCCTAGTTGTCCTGTCTAGAGTTTGGACTTCTTACTGTTATAGTGGAGTGTTTGTTTACCTAGCCTCTCACAACTAAGTACCACAGAAATCATACTCTCACAATCCTGGAGAACAGAAGTACAAAATCAAGAGATAAGCACGTTCTGGAAGCACTGAGAGAGATTCTGCTTTGTGTATTTTTCCACATTTTGTGGGGATGCTGTTAATCTCTGGCATTTCTTTTTCTTCCTCTCCCTGCCTCACATATATCTCCTTCCCCATCCACTCTCCTTCCATCTCCATTCAGAAAGGAACAGGCTTCTCATGGGTTTGAACAAAGCATGGCACATCAAACTGAGGCAAGATTCAGCTCCTCCCCCCTGTATCAAGGCTGGGCAAGGTCATCCAACCTGGGGAACAGGTTCCCAATAGTCAGCTAAGCACCAAGGAAAGGTCCTGATGTCACTGGTAGGAGCCTTACATACAAACCAAACTACACAACTGTCACACATATGCTCTACCTAGGTCGGTCCCATGCAGGCTCCCTAATTGTTGTTCCAGAGTTCATAAGCTCCCATAAATTTAGGTCAGTGGTGAAAGTGTGAAATGTATATTCATATACAGTAGCTGGGTACATTTTGGTTTACAGAGAATAATTTTATTATATGTAATGTGTCTAATTTTACAGTAAGTATAATCAGAACAGTGATTTTCCCAGTAGTTTTCTTTGTTCAGTGTCATCTATCACTTTAGCAAGCGTTCTTTTACTTTTTAATTCTGATTGCCTTTTAAAGCCAAATTCTGCAAAGTAAAGTGCATTTTTATGCAGAAGAATCCTTTCAACTGTCACTATTGTGACAAAGCTATATCTGATTGAGTTCTAAATAACTGTAGAAGGAACAGAAAACATTTCTCAGTGTTTATTTTTCAATTTCTCAGAGAAGAGTTTGAACTAACTGTACCCAAAGTTATGCATCTCTGCAACTCAGGGTACAAGGATGTATGGAGGGAATGGTGGAGGATATAAAAGTTGTACCAATTCACAGTAGACTATACCATGCATAATAGCAATTTTATTAGGGTTTTACATTGAGGAAATTGTCTTAATTTAGTCATAATTATTGAATGTTCACAATTTTTAAGTTAATCATGTGATGTTACTTACACTGTCAGTTCTATAGTTACATCATCAACATCTGGGGATGGGAAGGACACAAAGAAGAAATCAACCTACTTCATTCATCTTAATTAACTACAATTCAGAAGAAACAAGAGCTAGAATGCTGACAAAGTATAATATTTAAGCTATCTGTATATTTTGCTTGCAGGTAACCATTTATTAACCAGCCCTATTTACTTAAAGAAAAACAGGTGTGCATATGTGCATTTTTGGTAACAAAAGCATGTGAAATTGAAAGAAATGCAGTTTCCTTTCAAAGAGTATGTGAACTTGAAAATATGGATGAAGAAGTAAGCATTTCTGTAGTTTGTTCCATTTTTTGAAAATGTAGTCACATTCAGATTGGCCTGAAATTCAGATCCTCCTGCGTCTGTAACCAACTGTGGGGTTATAGGTATGAAGGTATGTGTCATCACATCTAGGAATCCCTATGTAACCAGCAAAGGACAGTGAGTTTAAGTGTTGTCACACACCTTGTACTGACATGCTAAAAACATACTTTAAATAAAACATACATTCCTAATTTCCCGACATAATATTCAGAATTTCAATGTCATGAAAGCCAAAATAATTATAAAATGAATATATCATTGAAAAAATATGAAATTAGGACACACAATAAATTTTATTTCAATGAATTATTACTTGCCCTGTTCTGATGTAGCACAAAAGATACAATTATAACTTTGTGTGGATATGTTTTATATCAACTTTTATTTTTTTTATTGTTTTTAGTGAGCTATATATTTTTCTATGCTACGCTCCCTTCCTCCTCCTTCCCCTTTTACTCTCTCCAATGACCTGCGTGCTCCCATTTTACTCAGGAGATCTTGTCTTTTTCTACTTCCCATGTGGGTTAGATCCATGTATGTGTCTCTTTTAGGGTCCTCTTTGTTGTCTAGGTTCTCTGGCATTGTGAATTATAGGTTGGATTTTCTTTGCTTTATGTCTAAAAACCACTTATGAGTGAATACATATTTGTCGTTCTGGGTCTTACTTCACTCAATATGATGTTTTCTAGATCCATCTGTTTGCCTGCAAATTTCAAGATGTCATTTTTTTTTTCACTGTGTAGTGCTCCATTGTGTAAATGTACCACATCTTTATCCATTCTTTGGTCAAGGGTTATTTAGGTCATTTCCAGGTTCTAGCTATGACAAATAATGCTGCTATGAACATAGTTGAGCACATGTCCTTGTGGTATAATTGAGCATTCTTTGGGTATATACATAAAAGTGGTATTGCTGGGTCTTGAGCTAGGTTGTTTTATAATTTTCTTTTTTGTTAAGATTATTTTTTTCTTTTTTTTCATTCAAAAATTGACCCTCCCCCCTTCTCCCATTCCCCTTCTGCTCCCCCACTATCTCTCCTCCCTCCCCCTCCATCCTTAAGAGAGGGCAGGATACCCTGCCCTGTGGAAAGTCAAAGGCCCTTCCCCCTCCATCCCAGCCTAGGAAGGTGTGCATCCAAGTAAACTAGGGTCCCAAAAAGCCAATACATGCAGAAGAGACAGGTCCCAGTGCCATTATCGATGGCTTCTCAGTCTGCCCCCATTGGCAGCCACATTCAGAGTCCAGTTTGATCTCATGCTCGCTCAGACCTGGTCCAGCTGGATTTGGTGAGCTCCCATTAGATAAGGCACACTGTCTCAGTGGGTGGACCAAACCCTCATGGTCCTGACTTCCTTGCTCATCTTCCCTCTCCTTCTGCTCTTCAACTGGAACTTGGGAGCTCATTCCATTGCTCTGATGTGGATGTTACATAGAGAAAAATTAATATAGTCATCTAATAATTATTAGAATCAGTACAAATTTAATTATATATAATGTTTATCTAGTCTGTTTCATGCGTACACCATTAACATAAGTGAACTTGTTTTGATTGTTGTAGTTAACCACAAATAGGGAAGGTTAGACTATTGACAGAGCAACACATATCATTTACCTATATCTTTTGCTAGGTCAATTCTGTCTCTAAGTTTCAATAACTACCGTGCACATGAAAATGAGTGAGTTAGAGTTTTGTATCTTCTTCTAGGCACTTAGGGAGTTATTTTTCTCTTTTGCACAGTAGTCCTAGGAAGAGATAGCAACTGCCAAGTAAACACTCTAATATTTCTGTAATGGGATTGTGGGTGCCACATGGGCCAGAGTCCCAGGTGTCTAGCTCATCTCAGCCAAACAGAAAATTGAACACCTAGGGACTAAACTAGTAAAGATACAGAAAAGGTGAGAACGGGTATTTACTGTGGCAGAAAGCAAAGAGCTAAGAGCTCACTGTCAAGAGGGGTGGGTCCTCCAGAGCCTGCAGACCACCAAAAGGATCTCCCTTTTATAGGGCCCCAGAATCATTTCCTTTCCTATCTTTCCCACGTTTCATTTCCTCCTCCTGGACTGAAAATACTACAAACAGATGGTATTGTTCAACCAAAATAGTCATAAACCACAAGTTATTGTCCAAATAGCCTTGATTTTGATAGATGGCCCTGTTTGATGGACGACCTTGTTTTTAGAGCCCATTCCATATGCTGTGTGGGAAAGTTATCTCCTTGGCACGCAGGAATGTTGTTCTCTTTCCTGTATGACTGTTATCTTTTTTGCCCCCTACGCTCTTCTGCATCCTATCCCCTTACTACCTGCTCATTCTTCCAGTTTTATTTTTTTGGTCATAGCTCTCCCAGTCTTCTCTTGAACCTTACTCTATTAAACACCCATTTCCTTTCTTACATTTAAGCATCCCTACCATTTGCTCTTCCCAGCCTGTTAAGATGCTAAAATATCCTCCACATACTCACACTTGCACTTGAAATTTACATATCCCTGCAGATTCTCTCTGGTCTTGCCTTTACTACATATATGAATTCCATGACTGTTGCCGTAGACGGCTTGTTTGTTCCCCCTGCTGCCCAGACTCGAAATAATTGCACAGAACTATATTTTTTCCATACATTGTTTTGTTTTATTTTTTCCATTCAAGAACATAATTAAAGAAATAAAATTTTTTTTCCTTTCTTCCCCTTCTCCCGGTCCCCTCCCACTACCCCCCCACCCCTCCTCCCTCCCCCTTCTTCCTTGAAAGAGGGCATGGTGCCCTGCCCTGTTGGAAGTCCAAGGCCCACCCCCATCCCTCCTG
>PVIU01010014.1:0-72495 GCA_004026605.1 Ondatra zibethicus | reverse complement strand
TTAACAAATGGTGCTGGCATAACTGGATGTCAACCTGTAGGAGAATGAAAATAGATCCTTACTTATCTCCATGCACAAAACTCAAATCCAAATGGATTAAAGACCTCAATATTAATCCGACCACACTTAACCTGATAGAAGAGAAAGTGGGAAGTAGCCTGCAAAACATGGGCACAGGAGACCACTTCCTATGTAAAACGCCAATGAATCTTAAAAAGTCCATTTCATGCCATCAAGGAATTTCAACTTAAACAGGAGTTAGATTTTATGGCACTTCTATTAGAATTACAAAATTCAAAACTCTGACAATTCTCATACATATGTTTGGTACCTGAAACTGTCATTCATTCAAAGTAGGATACAAAATAATAGTATCACCTTGAATCAAAGTTAGGCAATGTCTTGCAAAACTAAGCATGAACAAACATTTGGGGCAGCAATCAAACTCAACCTGAAAGTTCTGAAAACTTTTGTCCATATAGAAATCTACACACAAATAACTAGAGCAGGTATATTCATAATTGTCTTACATAGTAGCAGCCAATACCTCTTTCAGTAAGAGAATGGCTATATCTAAACAACAAAAGATAACCACAAAAAGGGAAAGATATTCAATGATATAAACAAATGAGCTATCAAGCAACAAAAAGACAAGAAAGAAACTGGGTTCATATTTCTCAAGTACAGAAGCAAACTGGAAACCATTACATATTTATGATATCAGTTAGGAGACATTCTGGAAAGAATAAAATTATGGGGATTATTTTAAAGATCAGTGATCACCAACTGACAGTGCATAGGGAGGTTTTTCTTAACATGAATGTGTTTTTTATAATATGAGGGAGCATGCATATCCTAACATGGTTATCAAAACTCTTAAGGTAAACCATCTGTGACTGCCTCATATAACTTGTGCACCTTGTATGGTATAGTATGTCATTCAAACCTCTAAGATTTGACAAATACAACAGTCCATCAGAGAATATCGATGGGGAGGTGAAAGCTACGCATGTGTTTGGGTCAGATAGTAAATAGACAAAGTCCTGAATAAATGTGTATTGTTGGCATGGTCATGACCATGCCAAGAATCCCATGCTTCAGACCCATAGGGATGCCAAAGCCTTCCTATGGTCTAAGTAAGAGTGCTATGAATGATTTATCTTAATCAAAACAAGTGTGTGCACTCATCCATTTTTTTGAATGGAAATCATCCAGTGTGGCGGTTTCTCAGGAAATTGGGAATCAACCTACCTCAGGATCCAGCAATACCACTCTTGGGAATATACCCAAGAGATGCCCAATCATACTACAAAAGCATTTGTTCAACTATGTTCATAGCAGCATTATTTGTAATAGCCAGAACTGAAAGCAACCTAGGTGCCCCTCAATGGAAGAATGGATCAAGAAAGTGTGGAATATATACACATTAGAGTACTACTCAGCGGTAAAAACAATGACATCTTGAATTTTGCATGCAAATGGATGGAAATAGAAAACGCTATCCCGAGTGAGGTAACCCAAACCCAAAAATACGATTATGGTATGTATTCACTCATTAGTGGACCCTAGCCATAAAACAAAGGACACTAAGCTTATAGCTCACAAGCCCAGACAAGCCAAATAGCAAGGTGAACCCAAAGAAAAACATATATAGATGCTCTTGGAAATTGGAAGCAAACAAGATTGCCAGGCAAAAGTTGGGATATGGGGGCGGGGATAGAAGTGGAGGTAGGGGGGTGGGGGAAGGGGAGAGGGGGAAGGAGAAGGGAGAAGGGAAGGACTGGGGAGAGCTTGGGGGAGTAGGAGGGTGGAGATGGAGGAAAGGTGGATATTGGAGAAGGGAATAAGATATCTACATTAAGGGAGTAATTTTAGGACTGGCAAGATACTTGGCTCTAGAGGAGATCCCAGGTGTCCACAGGGATATCCCCAGCTAGGTCCTTGGGCAGCAGAGGAGAGGGTGCCGGAACTAGCATTGTCCCATAGTCACTCTGATGAATATCTTGATCACCACCATAGAATTTTCGTCGGATGGATGAAGATAGAGACAGAGACCCACATTCATATCAGAGCAATGGACTGAGCTCCCAAGGTCCAGTCGAAGAGCAGAAGGTGGGAGAAGATGAGCAAGGAAGTTAGGACCGTGAGGGGCTGGACCACCCACTGAGACAGATCTAATGGGAGCTCACCAAATCCAGCTGGACCGGGACTGAACGAGCATATGATCAACCTGGACTCTCTAAATGTGGCTGCCAATGGGGGCAGACTGAGAAACCATCAACAATGACACTAGGACCTATCTCTTCTGCATTTATTATCTTTTTGGGAACCTAGTCTATTTGGATACACACCTTCCTAGGCCGGGATGGAGCGGGGAGGGCCTTGGACTTCCCACAGGGCAGGGCACCATGCCCTCTTTTAAGGAAGCAGCTGGTGGGAGGAGGGGGGAGGGGGAGGGGACTGGGAGAAGGGGAGGAAATGTCAATTTTTTTTGAATGGAAAAAAATAAAAGAATATGGGGAAAAAAAGAGAACAAGGTTTGCTTCTAAAAAAAAAAGTGTGTGTAGAAACTATCAACCACAACTTCCTCCTCTCGGGTGATTATAAACTGAAACTGCTTTCCTCCAGGGAGATCCCACCAAATTTAGCTAACTGGTACCCTCTTCATTCAGATGTGTACAGCAAGCTCCCTCCTAAATCAGCAGTATATAATAAATGTGTTAAGTTTCCAGACTGCTGGTATGTTGTCACCAGATCTCATGGGTCATCCAACCCCACTTTTTCTGTGTATGTTTGTCTATGTGTCTGTATGTCTTCATTACTTCCTTCACTGATGACCAAAGTCATGCAGACTTTGGCAAGAAATCCTGTATTTTCTACTTAAGTTTTTCCCTTTGAACTGATTAAAATGATCAAAATAGTGTATTAAAATAGCCTACATAACTCAATGTGACAATAAAAACAGTTTGTACCTATTAATCCTTACAATTCTTGAATATAAAAAGATAACCATCTAGAAAAGGGCATAGCATTGACACCAAAAGATGTTGTATTGATTGAAAATAAAGTTTAAGAATCTTTCCCTCCCTTTATCAAAAGGGAGGTATCAAGAATACTATATAAAACATTATTCGCCCCAAAATGGAATGGCAAAAACAAAAGAAATTGAAGTAGATTACTCCAAAATTACTTTCAATAGCCTTTTCTTCCCTATGTCCCAAAGTTTTCTTGCCTTTCCCTTCAGTCTCCACAACCACATATACACATATACACACCACCACCACCACATACAAACACACACACCAAAAATGGGTTAAAAAATAACCCTCTAGAGCTAGATTATAAAGATTCTGATGTCCTCCTTGGTAATTTACCCTCTTCTTGGCTTACTTCCATGGAACAAATGGCCATACTAGTAACACTCAAGTAACCAGGAAGTGCAGGGTAATAGCTAATATGCCTTCATAAAGTCTGACTTAAAAACCAAAAGAATATAATTTTGCGCACAACCATGGATGTAAGTTCAGAAAGAGATCCCACTGCCTTTTAGTATTTATATGGGCTCCCAGCCTGGCTGAGATCTTGGATGGTGTTAGAAGAGCACCTGAAACAGAGAAACAAGATCTGTGTTGACAATTGTCAGCAAATATTACTTTGAAACTTAAATATGTGCTACTTTAAGTTCCAAAGTTTCCTGAAATTTTTATGCAGAAATGAATAGCTAATATAAATGTTTCTAACTTCTTTGACCTAGCTCTTTACTCAATGCTAAATGTTGGGCTTTTCTAGATTATATTGATATTATTACATCAGAGAAGCTCAAGAAAACTGTAGCTTAATCCAATAGTCACATGTGGAAAGAATGTCATGAAGTTAGTGATAAATCAGTTAACACTTAGAGTAAGAACCCTGTACTATTTGGGTCACTTTAGGTAGTCCCAGACCCTGGCATATGCTGCTTGGCTGCATACCACAACTTCATCATTAGTAACCAGCTTTACTAAACATTAGTAGATGCTAATACCTGTGTTATCTTAAACAAATTACTTAATTTTTTGGCTCAAGGAAAGTGTTTAGCAAATACTAATTCTCATCATAAGAGCCAGTAAACCAACACTTTTCCTGCAAGATAATCTCAAAATAAAGAAAAGAAAAAGAAAAAAAAGAACACGAACTAGAGTCATGCATTTAAAGAGGAAAGAAGGGTATATTAATAAAAAAATTGGATATTTTTTAAATTACAAAATACATTTTAGCTCTCTGTTTCATCAGTTGGCAACCTAAGGTTTGACAATGGCAACATCAATCGGTATATTAATAAACAGGAGGAAAAATTTCGTGGTGATCCACCCTGAGGAAAGAATGACAGGGCACTAATTACTGTTGGGAGAAGGAGAATTATCCTCTTCCAAGGATGAAAACCCAAAGAGGTTGTTCAATGCAGAGTGATCAGCCTTGAAACCATATACAAAACAACAAAAAAGATCCAACAGGGTATAAACATTCATATTTGTATATGTGTATTTATGTATAAATACATACATGCATGCATGTGCACACACACATACACACAGTTATCAAAGAGCATACTAATTGGTTGTCCAGTGCCAAATAGTCATTCATGAAAACATACATACAAGTAGCACCATATTGACACAACAGTTTATATTTTGAAATGCATTCATATACAAATATATGCATATATATATGTAAGCAATAGTAATTGATAAAAATAGACCATAATTTTGAGTAAGTGTCAGAAAGGGTAGATATATGAGGGTAGATATATAGAAGGGAGGAAAAGGAAGAGATAAATATAATTAAAATACAATTTTTAAAAAAGATAAATAAGGAAAGAAAAAGAGGCTATCAATTTGAGGGAGCACGGGTGGGATTGAGAAGGAGGTAGGTAGGAGGTGCTGGAGAGCAGGAAGAGAAGGAAAATGACATAATTATATTTTAACTAAAAATATATTTGAAAAATAAGAAATAAATTCCAACTCTCTACTTTACTAATTAGCCCCAGTAGGCAAGCCCAAGATTGCAAATGCAAGACTGCTTTCCCATGACACTACTTTAATATGATTTCACTAATATTATTTGTGGTCCTCAAATAAACCAGGAAAATCTCATAATTCAACCCCCAAAGAAAAAGGTTTCCATGTATTTGTAATTAAATACAGCCCCCAGAGCTATAAAAAGGCTTCTGTGTGCTGCCTAAAGCAAATGCTCTAGCTGAAAGGATTTGCAAAAACCTGATCTTTAAATCTTCACCTATGTAAATATATCTTATTGTCCCCCAAAATCAAAACAAAAACTGTAAATCAAGTAGGCTTTTGCTCTTTGAGTAAAGCCCTGTCTTCAAGCTCCCCCCCCCCAAAAAAAACACAAAAAACAAAAAACAAGGTATGTTGAAGATCTCGGGGAAATCTTCAATTCAGTATAGTCCCTTGGGAGCCAAAAAAGAAGTTCAATTTCTTTCTTTCTTTTTTTTTTTTGACAATTTAATAAAAAAGCTATCTTTTTTCATTTTATATTTTATATACCAATCCCAGTTCCCACTCTTCCCGTTCCCTCCACCTTCCCTCCCCCCCTCACTGCACCCCGCATCCACACCTCAGAGAAGGTAAGACACATTGCTTTGAGGAAGGACCAAGGTCCTACCTATGATATCTGGGCTGGGCAAGGTATCCATCCTAAAAGAATGGATTCCTAAAAGACAGTACAAGCAGTAGAGATAAATCCTAGACCCACTGCCAGTGGCCCCGCAGTCTGCCCCCTTCACCAACTGACACCATATTCTGAAGGCCTAGTTTGGTCCTATGCTGGTTCTTTCCCTATCTGGCCAGAGTTTGTGAGCTCCCATTAGCTCAGGTAAGCTGTTTCAGTGGGTGTTCCAAATATGGTCTTGACCTCTTTGCTCATATTCTCACTCCTTCCACTCTACAGCTGGACTTTGGGAGCTCAGCCGAATGCTCCACTGTGGCTCTCTGCCTCTGCTTCCTTCAGTTGCTGGATGAAGGTTCTACGGTGACATATAAGATAGTTACCAATCTGACTATAGGGCAAGACCAGTTCGGGCACCCTCTCCACTCTTGCTTATGGTCTTAATTAACACCTTTCTGTTTATCGAGAATATATGAAGGAAAGTCATTATTGGAAAATAGTGCATTATCTTTTTTATTTTGATGCTTGTCTTTATGCTCACTTCATCAAACCACAATTGTGCATCTTTTCTAAATAAACACCTAACAAAAATTCTTGAGTTTGTATCACTACATATAGAATCCTCTAGAGTGACTCCTTGCTAAAAAGTTGCTTATAAGAAACATGTTCATAGGGAAATATAAAATAAATTTGTTTGAGAAAATTTCCATTTTATGGAAATATACTAGCAAAAACTAGATGCAATTTGGGTCACACTTTTTTATCTGTGCCAACTTCTGTTTTAGTTGCCTTCTCACACTCAAAGATCTCTACAAGATACATATAATTTCCATTTTCTTTTTACAAGCAATGCCACTTGTAGCTGAGGAGCTATCGGCAATTGGTGGCTGCTAAGGAAGGGAGAGTCATTTTCTTTAGAAGTGCAGCCCCTGAGGGGCTATCTATGTTCCAGCAGATGGCCTTGTACCCTACAGTTACTGGCAGCACTAAATGGACTCAGTGGTTTTAAATAAACAACTCATGAAGATGGGGTGGGAAAGAAGGGAGGAAGAGAAAAAGGGAAGATTTGGTCAAACCACATTATATATACATATGAGACTCTCAACCAATAAAACAAATTTTTTTAAAAAAATAAAAGCAATAGAAACCAATTCATTACAGCTATAGAGAACAGAAATCTGAAGTAAATAATACTTTCAGAGTTACATTTTCTCAAAGAGGCAATAAGGAGAAATCTATGCTTGAGTCCTATTAGTTCTGAAGTCTTCACACTCAGTGCTTTCTATTGCTAAATTCCATCTCCATCTTTAGCTAACCTCTTTCAAGTGTTTGTATGTACCTTGTGGGTCTGTTCTGAAGACATGTGGCTTTCACTTTAGGGGAAACTCTTAACTTCAATATGATCTCATGTTGAATTTTTAACTTAATTTTATCCATGAAGACTTTTTTTTCCAGATGAAAGCATTTCATCAGTTTAGGAAGTTAAGACCTATCTTTTGGACTCTACCATTCTGACAACTACAGGTGCATAAGAGCAAAGCCTCAGTCTCCAGAACTGAGGACACTTGGATGAAATCTTATCTTTATTCAGGAGCAAAAATTTTTCAAAGCTGTGGTGGTAGCTAAGAAGCATCACATTTACCTAAATATGACCTAAAGCACCACACATACACAATGACTCACATACACTCGCACACATGCTCTCTCACACACACGCAATGACTCTCATACACCACACACACTCACTCACACACATACTCTCTCACACACACAATGATTCACACACATTCTCTGTCTGTCTGTCTGTCTGTCTGCCTCTCTCTCTCTCTCTCTCTCTCTCTCTCTCTCACACACACACACACACACACACATACACATGATGAAAGATGAAAGGTACCTCAACTGTGTACTGCAGCATGTAGCATCAGAACTTATGTTCTGGATTTGAAAAAAAATATGAAATTGGGACAATCAGTGTATGACCCATGGAACACAATATAAATGCCCTTATAATTTCCTCCACAGCTCCCATTATTGGAGATGACTGAGCCTTACCTCAAGACCACCAGGCCAGCATCAGGCCAGATAAAGACTGAGATATGAACATCATTGGCTTTTTTAAATAATTGAACTACTTTTATGAGATAAAATGTTAAATCTTTGAGGAAAACTGAAGATTTTCTAAGGCAATTCACTTGACTCTATAAGAAATAAAATAATCATCAAGGACAATGTTTTGTCCATAACTGTAGAGAACATTGGGCATAGTGGCAATTAGAACTCAGGTTTGCTTCTAATTACTTCCTGCTTCTTCATATTATTACTTATTAGATAAATATTTAATGACAATGATTCCCATTGTCTTAAAAATGTGTATGTACATATGTGTGTGTGTGAGAGAGAGATTATTTATTCCATAACAGTTTATGTTTCAGCTCCCAGTTTAAATGTCATAAGGGCTTCCCTTTGTGCCTCAGAGGAAACTCATTTTTTGTCTTTGTTTTTTAACTATCATTGCTTTTATTTAGTCAGACCTCAGTGAGATCCAGAGAGAGGCAAACATCTATCTGAAATATCCTCTTTTTGATATTTATTTTTTAATTTCAATTTATATTACACCCACAATTTTCTCACGCCCAACCCTCCTCTTTCCCCCTTTCCTCCCAGCCCATCCCCCACCCACTCCATGCAAAGGGCAAGGGCTACCAAGGGACATCAACAAAGTCTGGCACACTAAGTTGGGGCAGGACCAAGCCCTTTGCCCCTGCATCAAAGCTGAACACTGCATCCCACCATAGGGAATGGGCTCTATTAAGTCAGCACATGCACTAGGGTCAGATCCCAGTCCCACTGCTAGGTGTCTCACAGATAGTTCAAGATTCACCATTGTCTACCACATATGGAGGACCGAATTCGATTCCATGGAGACTCCACGGGTGTCGATTTAGACTTCATGAGTTTCCACGAGTTTGGTTCAGTTGTCTCTGTAGATTTCTTCATCGTGATTTTGAACTTTCTTGCTCATAGATTTCCTCCTTCTTCTCTTCAGTTGGATTTTTGGAGCGTGGTCTGATGCTTGCTTGTGGGTCTCTGCATCTGGTTTCACCAGTTGCTGGAGGAAGGCTCTATGATGATAGTTAGAGTACTCACCAATCTGTTTACAGAAGTAGGCCAGTTCAGGATTCTGCTTCACTATTGCTAGGAGTCTTATCAAAAGGCCAAGACAGTCTCTTTATTTAACCAATGAAAGCAACACACAAACAGAAGGAACTCCTACACCATTTGAATAGCTCATTAAGGGCAATTTTGGGAGGAGTCCAAAGAGGAAAGATGTAGAGATACTAGGAAATTTTTTAGAAATTACTTAAACTTTAAAGATCAGGACCAGAATGCCAATATGACTAGCAGTAATCAAATCCATTCTGATGAAATTGCAACTGGAAATAAGAAAGCATTAGAAATTGAAAGAGACCATCTTCTTTTCTGGGGATATCACAAAGCTCTCTGCTAACATGTTTCCAGGCCCATGAACTTTATCAGACAGAATTTAAGAGCCAAATCTGAGTTTTGTGGATAGATAAAATTTCAGAAGTGTATCCAAAGTGTTATTTGGACAAAGCTAACTTATTTTAACTTAACAGGCTCCCAGGAAAATCTGCATCCGGTTGATCCATGCATTCTAGCACATCTATATTTTAGTTACATAGGAATTTGATTCTTGAACTTTTAAGTTGATGATATGACAGTTAAAAATTGGGGAAAGATTATTAAAAATTAAATAATGTATCTTATATGCGAGGGCATGAATTTTCAAGGGCAGGATGCAGAATGTTATAATTTGAACATTTTCCTTTCTGCACCCATGTAAAAATGTATTTGCAATTAAGACATTTTAAGGAGTTAAGACATTGAAGAGATGTTTAATTCAGAGTTGATTCAGAAGCTGGGTCTATTACTTTCAGAAAAGTTCAAAAGACAACCTACTCTTCTACTTTCTTCAGTGTTTACTCTCATCTCCCTCATCCCCTCACACACATACTTTCCTCAATTTCCCTTCACCTTTGTGTGTGTGTGTGTGTGTGCGCGTGTGTGTGTGTGTCCTATATTCATAACCCACCAAATTCAATAACATGAAAGTATATTGAAATCACATCTTATTTCAATATAATTATTTCATCTTCCTTCAAGGATTCATACAAAGCCCTTGAAAACTGAAAAATTTTCCTTATAATTGTACATTCTGGAGAAAAAGGAGAGGAAGAATGGAATTAGTAAAAAAAAAAAAAACAATAAAATAAACAAACATTGTTCTTAACTTATCTTCAATAAATATTTATTAAATACAGCACTTAGAAGAACTTGATGTTGAAAATTTAGTTTTGTGTCTTCTACAGCAAATATGACAAGTATTGAAGCATGTTTACTAAATATACAACTTAAGAGAGCTTGAAAGATTGTAAGCCTGTAATCTGACTCTCTCCAAACAAAGGTTTGGTTAACCTCATCTTAAATTACCTTGATGGGTCCAAAGTCACTTCTGATATTACAAGATGTAGTTCCAGACTTGAAGGTAATATAAGGGGACCTGGCTACAAAAATCACTTACAGCAATAGTCTAGTGGCTGACATAATTTCAACACTGTGCCAAAAGTCTTCTTAACATAATCCATTGATTTTGGCATTAACTATTGTGGCTTACTGATGGCTTCTAGAACAAATAGCCAGCATGCCACTAAGCTGGTTGGTACTGAGTCTGGGTACCAGTCTAGGATTTGATTAAATGAAGCATTTATAACAGAAGAGCTCAATGCAGAGCAATCTAGACAGGAAGTCCTGTCTGTTCTAGGGTATAATATGTCAATTCGCCTTTAGGAAACATTAAAAACATGATTTATGTGAGGAAACTGGGTGATTCAGTTTAAGACTGCTGTAATCAAGTACCATAAACCAAGTAACTTAAACAAAGAAGTTTATCGTGTCACAGTTGTGAAGGTTGGAAATTAAAGATCAAGACGTTGGCAGAACATGTTCCCTCTGAAGTCTGCATGAAGTCCCTGCTGTGTGTGTAAATTTCCTTATTCCATAAAGAAATAGTCGCCGAAGATTTAGGGCCTAACCCTTCTCTGCTGTGAGTTTATACTCAGTAAGAGCATCTTTAAAAGCTTTCCTTCCAGTCATGAAATATTCAGAACTAGGAAGGACCATGACTTTAGAAGTAAGAAAATTAGGTTTCACTCTCTTTATGGGCACACACAGTTCAACACACCGCACAAAGCAATAAGGTCCATAAGAGAAAAGTGCAGAACAAGCAGGCCTTTATCAAAGAGCAAGTTGGTAATGCAAGGTTCTCTTGTTTCATGCACTGACAAGCTGACATGGAGATCAGTTGATATGCTTTGAAAGCAGAAGGCAATTCCCAACGCAAAATTCTGGAAGGTACACTTTCTCTTTCTCTCCAGTGGCAGCCTTCTGAGCTGAAGGAGAGGACCCCAGCCAACCAAACAAAGTGTGAAAAAGCAGGCATGGGGTCAAGTCTGAGCTTATCTATCACCTGGACAAATTGACTGACATTAAAAAGCTAGGTTTGAAGGTTGCCAGAGAACAGTGGATAAACGGATCTGCTCAGGCCAACAGCTAAGCATGGTTTTAGAGGAAAGAGATCATTCAATTATTCTTCCTCTACCCAGCTCTGTTTTCTCAGGCAGCCCGACACTCCACATATTTAAATCTTTGAAGTGGACCACTTAACAGGAAAGTTAATGTCACTTCAAACTGATAGAGACATGGCTCTACTTTCCGTCATACCTTGCCTTGCTATGGCCAGTTTCCAATATTAATAAAAAGTTCAGTTCCTACAAAAATAACTTCAGATCTGTTCTCTCTCCTGAGCTCTGAAGCTTTGGTGACAAACTTGGCATACTCAAAATCGATGTTGACCACAGGAGAAAGCTCCGTGCCCAATGGTAATACAAGGACACAGTTATATTGGGATTCCTTAGCATGGAATAGCTGTGAAGGTCTGATGTCACTTCTAGAAGATTCACTTTATATGCAAAAGAGTATTGAAAACCAAACTTAGAAAGCATTATTAATTTGAAATAAAATTGTGTTGCACTTCATTTTCAAAGATAGTAAATCCACCAACACTAGGAAAGTTAACTACATATTTGAAGTCTGAAGTTTACATATATGAAACAGCTAGGAAAAATTAAAGTTTTCAAAATCTCTGTGACCATTCAAGATTAACTATATATTAGCTACAAAAATCATTCAGTGATAAAATGTCCACCTAAATTGATAAATTAAAGATAAAAGTTCACTCTTATTAGATTGGCTACATTTGGCCACTATGAGCTTTTGTGTTTACCCTAAATAATCAGACCAGTCTCTTACCTCTTCATAAGCATATCTGTGATCATTCACTTTGCCACTATTATCGTATTTTTACCATACTTGGAGTTTACAGAGACATCTTGATCATTAATCTCATGTTCCTTGACAGTAGGAGTTGAAGTATTCATATGCCATTTGGTCAATAGATATTTAAACTGTTTAATGAAAAGGAAAAATTTCAGTTCACTACATCTGGCGCAACACACAATAACAAATGTGTTAATAAAAACTACTAAACTGAGCTGGAGAGATGGCTCAGTGGTTAAGAGCATTGCCTGCTCTTCCAAAGGTCCTGAGTACAATTCCCAGAAACCACATGGTGGCTCACAACCATCTGTAGTGAGGTCTGTTACCCTCTTCTGGCCTGCAGACATACACACAGACAGAATATTGTATACATAATAAATAAATAAATTTAAAAAAACTACTAAACTATCTGAGCTTGGTGGTGCATGATTTTGAATCCAGTACTCAGGAGGCAGAGATAGTTGGATCTTTGTGATTTTTGAAGCCTACCTGGTCCATATAGCAAGTCCCTCCACTTCCCAAAAATACTAAGATAAATAAGCAGTGTTAATAAAGAAAACATATGTTTGATAGGAGAGAAAATAGTTGAATTGTATTGTATACTAGATTGATTTTTTTTAAGGGTAGGTTGCTCAGTTTTCAATACTATTTTACTTAATGAGTTTTAGCATTATTCCAGAAAATTCTGAATCCAATTTTATAAGTCTTAGGAAAAGAATGTAATAAAAAATGTTCAAGATATGTAATTTTCACATATCATAAGAAATAAATGTTGATTATTTGCAGTCTGTTTTCCATTTTTAAAAAAAAAATCTAATGAGCAACACCATTCAGAAAGCATGGCAACAGGTTAGAGGGTTTCAAAGCCCTGTTCATAGAATACTGGAGAATAAAGAAGCATTTGCCAACACCAGAAATGAGAGAAAAACTGATTTTTTTCAGAGGCATCATAAGTATTTTCAACACACCCAATATCCTCAGCAGAAGAAGAATTAGACTAGAATAAATGTTATTTGAGAAAATAACTAGTACCTTAAGGGGTAAAGTTGTAGTAACTGTGTTTAAGCATAATAAAGAATAACTTTTAAGAATTAGAACATTGTAAATCTCAAACTAGTTTCTTCAACACATGCATTTATTTTACATGGAAGTTATTAAATTAAAATGTCACCCATTTATTGATAATGTTAGAGAAATGAAAAATACATCATAATTCTGGGAATAACCTCAGAAGTTCTCCTAAGAACCAAGAGTGAGTTGATTCAATAAGTCTATGAAAATGGATTCTTAAATTTCTCATTAATGATTATTTTCATTGGATTAGTCTGTTATGGGGAATAAAAATATTTTAAAGAAAGAAAACTTCTTTTAGAGATATCCAACATATGTATAGATATAATATTTTGACATATAAAATCATGAGAAGAGACTACTTACACAATAACAATTCTATGATTCTTTGATACACTATTAAGAGTTCTCACCTGCAAACTATCATAGTGCACAAATAAAATTTATATTCGTCAAAGGAACATTACTACCATGAGAAGGGATAAATATATTGACAGTATCAGTAAGTCTCATAAACATGGAGTTGACTAAAAGACATCCAAGAATACATAAAACTAATATGAGTCTTAGCAGTAAGAATACAGGAAAAGCTTTATGAGTTAATTCTTACTCAGAAGGAGAGTAAAGCCTTCCAGCATGCTGGTAATTTTCCATACCTTGACATAATCATTTAGTGCAAGAGACTCCATTGGTCTGGACATATGGTCTGTGCATTTTTCTACCCCAAAATGTCTTACTTTGACAAAAACCTTCTGAATCACCTCTCTGTTCATTCACTTTCTATCTTCATCACTGTCTTGGTTCCTTTTCTGATTGCTGTGCACAAATCCTTGCCAAGAAGCACTTCAAGGGAGGAAAGATTATTTCTGGCCCACAGTTCAGCAGGAGCAATTCTCTGACCATGGTAAGGAGAAGAGGTCCATGGTGAAAACTGCCAGGAACTCACATACGTTACATTGAGAACATAGTCTGGAATTTCAAAAAAAAAAAAAAAAAGATTAAGAGTTAAGAGGACAAGGTTTGGAACACAGGAAAATAAATAAGAGCTTTCCGAGTTGGGTATAAGATAACCAAGCTAGGCAGATAAGAAGTGGAAGGAGACTGTGAGGCAGCAATTGATCGTTGGCTGCTGTCCTACCAACACCACCACTGAGGCACTGGTGGAAATACATTACGGTAGGGAGCAAAGTACCCTACTGTCCGTTCTTATTTTCATGCTTTTAATGCAGATTTGTAATAGACTACATTATAGGAAGTGATGGTTTCTAAGAAGAAACCAACTAGGAGACTACCAAGACCACCCATTAACAAGGATATAGCTACATCTAGGTAGTTGTGATAAAGCCAACAATCTGCCACAGTAAAACTACAATCACATCATGCAAAGTTGAGAACAAAGAAAGCTTAGTGTAGTGAGCAGTGTTTGAAACACCTACAAGGTCAAAAGTAGCAACACTAGTCAGTGTAGTCATCAATTTTTGTTGCTATGACAAAATACTGAGAAAAATACCTTAAAACAGGAATGATATATGTTGGTTCATAGCTTCAGTTCATAATTACCTGGCCTCTGATATTTTTAAGAGGAAAAAAAATCATCCATCATGGTGAAAAACACATGTTAGGAAAAAAAACAGTTTATGACAGGCAAAAGGGGTTAAAATAGGTTAGAAAGGAGGGATAGAGGCATGAAAAAGAGAGACAGTAATAGAGAGGGAGAGAATCCCCATTATCTCCCTCAAAGATACAACCATAATACTCAAAGTCATATCCATAATACTCAGCTCTTCTAATCAGTATGAACTCACCAATCAATTAATCCCTTGATGCAGTCATCAATGGCATGATACAATCATCTCTCAGCAGCAACACGAGATAGGAAACAAGCCTTCAACACACGAACCTTTTGGAAGGACATTTCACAATCAAGCCATATCACTTTCCAAGTACATTTAGTTTAAATTAATTGGCTCTTCGATCAAGGCAGAGAAAATGAATCAGTATATGAAGCATTTAGATGATAGAACCTTGGAAGTCGGGGAGATCTATGAGCCTAGTTCACAAGGCTATTATCTTTCTTTTTGGCAACCATAATAATCCACATCAGGAATATTGATGCCAACGAGCCTGGTTAAACTAAAGAAGCATGAAAACTATCAGAAAGGATCTCCTCTCAGCACCTATGATGGAAAAATCAGAACCTACTCTGCTGCCAAATTCTTTCATCTCTGAAGCCATAATTTCCAACAATTTTTAAAGAATTTTTATTTATTCTTTAAGAACATCAAGTATGTATCATTTGCTAAAGACTGTGTCACCCCAAATTGATCTCAGAGTAATCAAGAATTACTGTGTATTACCAAGATTGGAAAGCCGAGTAAAGAAACAGAAAGATGAATTATTATTTGACCACGGCCTACTTTGGCTTTCCAGTAATTGTGACGTATGGAAACGGAGCAATTGAAACCAACATGTACTGGGTCTAATGGCTATCCTCTTCTCCCCTAACAGGAGCCCACAGTGTTTTTAGAAGTCTCATAAAAGGGTTTATGAGGCTTTGATGGGAAGTTGGCAACCATGGCTGCCTACGGTGACCTGATGAAAAGCAGTTCTCCACAGTTTAGGGGGAGGGTTATGGCTGTGGTTGTTAGGCAAGGAGGGCCATTAGAGCCAAAGTAGAGAGGAGAATGCAGGTTTCATGTGTGATGACACATGAAACTCTAGAAAGGCAGCAGTATACAGCAGAAATCCTGAACTAGATTCTCCAGGAGTCTGGGAAAGTCGTCTATCCTGCAAATCTATAGCTGTTTTGCGAACTTTACCCAGTATTCCTCTCATTTGACATCAGGACATGCCTAGTCTGCTGACTGAGCACATGAGCTTGGAAGGCATAGAGCCTGCCTTTAAAAGTGCTTTCATGACTTCCAAAGTGTCTAGCTTCAATTAAGGATGTTTGGGGGCTTTGTCTTAGTGTGTGTGTGTGTGTGTGTGTGTGTGTGTGTGTGTGTGTGTGTGTGTGTGTGTGTGTGTGTGTGTGTGTGTGTGTGTATTCATGCCACATGTGTATTGGTGCTTGCAGATGACAAAAGAGTCTGTCTGATTGCTTGGAACTGAAGTTACATGTGATTTTAAGCCAATTGATCTGGTTGCTGGCAATCAAATTTGGGTCCTCTGGAAGAGCAAGTGCTCTTAACTGCTGAACCAGCCCTCTAGATGCTGAATAAGGTATTTATTTCACTTTTCTGATTTCTGTTTCTTGCTCATTGTTAAGAGCAATTAAATGAGATGTCTTTAAATATGATTTGCAAACCAATAGCCATTTGGAAATCAATGACTACCCACCAATAATTGAATTCCTAACTCACTTCTACCACTAAAACAAAAATCAATTAATTTACCAGATACTAAGCATCCTGACAATGTAGAGACAGTGAAACAGAGAAATGAAAATAGTGATATTGTGTAGAAACACAATTTGTGCTTGTTAAAATTGAATGCTATGTTTGTTTGTTTGTTTGTTTTCTTTTTATACAGGGTCTCACTCTAGAGACCTGGCTGGCTTCAAACTCCTGACTCAGCTTCTCAAGTGGTGAAATTGAAAACATGCATCATGATATCTAACTAAAGGGAAATGCAGATTTTAAAGGGACTCTTCAAAATAGATTCCTGAGTAATACTAGCTATTAATAATAATAAAGGCAAGATATTTATATTCTGTATGCCACATCTAGAGGCCTATTGCAAACATTTTGTGTGTGTCTATGTATAACCATCACTATACTGATTTGAGTGACTGCTTCAGTGAAAAGACAAAAGAAACTGGGGAACACAGATTTAGTAACTTCCCTAAAGCAGAGCAAATAATAGAACTCGGGAAATTCAACTCATATGTCCTTAGTATATTGAATGTATGATTTCTATAAATGCTGAAAAATTTAGATGTGCATGTCAGACATGCATAATTGTTTTTTTTCCCTTAGTAAAACAGATGGTTGTATCTACATATGTAGAAAGTGTAGTTTTAGCTAATGCCACAGAAAGAAAAAAAATGTGTGGCTTATCAAGTTGATGTATATTTTTCTCATTCATTTTACAAACATTGATTTAGTGCTTACAGTGAGGCAGATACCACGACAGATGCTGGCAGAAGAGCATGGTCACTTTTGCAAAATGCTTGGTTAAGTTCTCTGCATCTACTACTTACACCCTCTAGTCACTGCTTCATATCATCTTTCAATCTGCTTTCCATCATAAGCAACTCAGTCACATTCTGGAGAATCACACTGTTGCCACTTGCCATATGTTTGTGTGTATATATACACACAACATTTGTGTGTACATATACATGAACAATGTTGTACGTATATATACAAGCACACATACATTCTGGAAATCATGCTCTCATCACTTACCACAATGCTTTTGTGTAACTATATATGCACAATGTTTGGGAAATCACACTGTTGTCACTTACTACAATATTTATGTGTACGTATACTTGCACAATGTTTTATGTATATATAAACACATATATTCCAGAAAATCATGCTGTTGTCATTTCCCACAATGTTTGTGTATACACACACACACGCACACACACACACACACACACACACACACACACACACACACACACACATCTCCACTGTCCTAATATTATTCTAACTCCTTGTTTTCCACCTTTAGTCTGAAAGTGTTCACTTAACTCAGGTAAAAGCAGTTTCTCAGAAAATTGGGAATCAATCTACCTCAAGACCCAGAAATACCACTCTTGGGCATAAACCCAAAGAATGCACACTCATACCACGCGGACATTTGCTCAACTACGTTCATGGCAGCATTGTCATAGCCAAATCCTGAAACAACCTAAAAGCTCCTCAACTGAAGAATGGGTAAAGAAAATGTGGACATTTATACAATGGAGTACTTTCCAGTAGTAAAAAACAATGACATCTTGAAATTTGCAGGCAAATGGATGGAACTAGAAAAAAAACCCTATCTGAGTGAGGTAACCCAAGCACAGAAAGACAAACAGGGAAAGAGGGTATGTACTCACTCATAAGTGGATATTAGACGTGAAGAAATGGATAACTAACCTACAGTCCACCACCCCAGAGAAGACTGGGGAAAAAAAGGAGAACACTAAGAGTTCCTCCTGGGAAGGTGAAGTAGACAAGATTTCTTTAGTAAAATGGCAGCGTGTGGGGAAGCAGAAGAGGGTAGGTGAGTAGGGAGGGGAGAAGGGGAGTGGGAAGGAGAATATGAGAGATTGCCGATAGAGTTGGGGGGAAGGACAGAGAGGAAAAGTAAGGAAAGAAATACCTTGAAAGAAGGAGCCATTATGGAGTTAGCAGGAAAACAAGTACTAGAGAAAATCCACAAGGATTACTCCAGCTAAGAATCTAAGCAATAGTGGAGAGGGTACCTTAACTGGCCTTCCCCTGTAATCAGATTGATGACTATTTAATTGTCATCATAGCCCCTTCATCCAGTAACGGATGGAAGCAAATGCAGAGGTCCACAATTAAGCACTGGGCCTAACTCCTAGACTACAGTCATAGACAGGGAGGAGCAGTATTATGAGAAAAGGGGCCAAAGACCATGATGGGAAACCCACAGAAACAGCTGACCCAAGCAAGTGGGAGTTCACTGACTCCAGACTGACAGCTGAGGTACGCAAAATAAGATTGAACTAGGTCATCTGAATGTGGGTGACAATTATGTGGTTTGTGCAGTTTGTAGGGCCACTTGTAGTAGAATAATATTTATTCATGGTGAATGAATTGGTTTTTGGAGCCTATTCCCTATGGAGGGATACCTTGCTCAGCCTAAATACAGGGTGGTGGGAGGGTGTTGGTCCTGCCTCAAGCGATGTGACAGCCTTTGTTGATTCCCCATTGGAGGCCTCACCCTCTCTGAGGAGTGGATGGTACTGAGGTGGGGAGAATGTGGGGGGGGGAGCGGGAGGATGGGTGGGAGAGAGAATTCGGATTGGTATGTAAAATAAGATTTTGTTTAAAAGGGGGGGCAGGGGAAGAAGCTAGAAAATAGTTTAATTGACTTACATTCTTCCCCAATTTTTGATTCATGGGACCAATGTTTCAAGATCAATTCCCATGATACTCCTCTAGCTTTGTCTCTTGCTACTTTCACCACATATAAAATCCTTCAACAAATTAATTCTTTAATCCTCATTATTTGTCTTATTTCTGTATATCAATCCAGTGTGTTCTATGGGTTAACTATCTCCACTTGAGTATGTTAGGTCAAGGTCTCCTTTTTCTTAAGACTGTCGTAGTTGAAAAAACTTTCTCTTCTCATGGTCCAGTGAGAACCTCTGTCCCTTCCTCAAAACTATATAGTTTATCTTAAACTACAGATGTTTAAATGTCCAATAACCTGTAAATATCTTAATGGCTTGAGTGAGAGTTTCTTCATTAATTCCTTGTTAAACCAGATGCAGAGTTACACTCATTCTAGTTTCAGTAACTATGAGTATGCAGCTACTGGATGCAAGAACTGATTGTCACTGGTTTCCATAGCTAATATGTCAATCTTCTTACTAAGGTATATGATTTATGACATTTGGGGCAGGAATCAGTTTAATGTACATACCTGATAGTTGCCTTCTTTTGAAGACTTTTCCACTTTGGAAATTACTGTTAATTACTACTACTAGCAAAATTTTAGGCAAATGATTATATATATATATATACACATATATACATACATAAAAATCATATACATACATATGATTATTGCTGCCAGCATTGGATTAGAATGTTGCTTCTACATTCTACATTTGCATTGACTACATTCCTGCACAACTCTAGTGTCTGCTTCCTATATATCTACTTCCTCTGAATGGAACTATTAAAGCTACTTAAAAAGAGCACCTCTAAGCATCCCAGTGGCTCTAGATATTTGCAGAACTACCCTTTACCTTTCCATAGGTACCTTGTATCAAGTGTGTTGCAATTCTTCAAACAAGTAGATGGATTTCTAAAAAGAAATTACTGTTGAATCATCCCATAATAATTTCCCAGAGTGCCTGGGAAAAAATAACAGTTCATATCTAAACAAGAAGTTGTTTTAGAGGAAATTTTGAAAATGGCGTTTAGGAAAAAAATGGAAAAAACCATCTGACAATAATCCCTACCAAGTCTAAATCTCTAGAAATATATGAGAGACTATAAATTACATGAGCAGTGGTGTATGTTCATGCATGTGTCTACATGTTTTAGGTGGCATGCACACACACATAGGCATAAACATGCTATATGCAAAAAGTATATGCTTTAAGGGAGCAAAAGGAATGAAAAAATAAAATGTGGTAGATATTGAATTAACTCAAATCAATTAAAAAATATAGTCTTCTCAATTCATGTGCTGAAAGACAAAGCAGTGGCAGTTTTTATGATGTTTATTGCCACTGTGTAGGTGAAGTCAACACTCTGTACTTGTCAGTAGGGGCAGAGAGCAACAATGTAATAGATTATCAATGCACGTGTTTCTTTTTAATATGCCCATCACTTTGTCAGATTTTACTCACCCTAAATTTTGATTTTGATGATGAACAAAAATCAAAAAATAAATAAATAAAATGAGATAAGCTTTGCTTGTTTTTACAGAAACATGCTTTTAAACATGTTTTAGAGCATGTATGGATTGGCTCCCCTCCTTTGTCAAGAGTATGTGAAACCAGCTGAAGGAATGAGGGGAGTGCTGTCTGATTATTTATCACAGTTCTAGGACAGGTGTCTCCTCCACAAGTTGCTAACAAGCCAAAGTGAGGTCAATGAAGGTTTCCTGGGGTAGGAGGGATTTGGTTGGTCTGGATTTGAAGGACTGGTTAAAAAGAAAAGGTTTTTTTTTAAAAAAAAATAAATAAATAAAATAAAACAAACACAGTTCAGTGTTCGTGATGTGCATTTTACAAATGTCACTCTGTGGGGAAAATATTTTCCCCTCTTTTATAAATAGGACAGCAGAAGGCTGAATGTTATAAATAACCAGCCTAAGACCATTCTGTTAACAATTATTAAAAGCACAAGTTGAGCCCAATAGGTCTCCCAAAATAGAACCACAAGATACTTGTGCTTTGCCGAACCCTTTATTTAATCAGTTGTGCATTTCTGTCTATAAAATAAAAAAATGATTTATTTTATATATCTATTATTTTGCCATTGCAACAATAAATACAAAATTGAAATATTTAAATTTTACTCATATAAATAAACAAGTGGAGCTTCGGATAATTTAAATATTTTATTCAGTCATTTACTAAGCATAATTCCTAGGCAAGTACTTGGCTTTCTGTTTCTAGAGACAGCTTTTCTTGCAGCAGAACATTCTGTGTTTTACCAAGCCATGTTTCAAGACAAAATACTGTGCATGGTTGCATTAAAATGTTACTCCATCTTAAAATAAAATTAGAATTATATATATATATATATATATACATATTGCACTATGTAATTGTCTTAGTAAATATAAAGAATTGAAATGGTCCATTTTTCATCAGCACAAGAATCCCTGTCAATTATTCTAATGCAACATGGCTGGATAAAGAATACCAAAATTCTTCCAGTCAAGTAAAATTGCACAAAGTCACAAAAAAAACTAATAGCTTTCCTCTGCAAAAGCAATAGAAGTCTGAGCTTGTCTTTGCTTGACTAGACTGAGACAGCATTTTAATTAAATAACTTTCACTTGACATTTAGCTAACGACTATTTCATAGATTCAAGTTCCATGCTAAACTGAAGACCCGTCCTAGCAATGACTGGAGCAAGAGTTATCAAAAGAGTGTTTCTTATGTTATTCTCTCTGTAAGAACTCCAAATCCTATTTTAGGATTTGTTTTCCCGTTCCTGATTTGAGCATGATATGAAATGGGGGCAAGAGGCATGCTAAAAGACAATACCCTAAGAAACAACATGGACTTCCAATCTTCAAAAGACATCAAATTGCATGAGCACAAATTTTGTTTATATCTACCAGGAAAAGATAGGTATTATTTCCTTTAAATGAAAGAGGATATTGAAGCCAACTGTGTCCGTTGACTTTCCCAAAGTTGCTAGCAAGCCAGTGGCTGAGGTTAGAACTGGATTCAAATTTCTTCATATTCTACACTGTCTCACCTCCTTATGTTAAAATTTAATTTTAGTTATCTCAAGTCTAGAAAACATTAAGGAGCTCCATGAATACCAAATAAGTCATGATTTCTTAAGAATTTTCTTTTGAAATTCAGTCCAATTTTCTTTCTAACATTAAAGATCACTTATTCTTTCATTTTCTGCTCATTAGGGCTGAAGGAATCTATAAAGAACACCCAATAAGCAAACATTGTTTCATTATATTATTGGCAAATGCCATACTGGGATGCAAAAACTTCTGGGTTATAATCGGTAACACTAAATAACTGGTTAAAATGTTAGCTATTGTCATATGAAGAGAAAAATGAATTATTAGAACTTTCAGGGTACAAGTGCATGCAATTTCTAGGAAATAAGTGAACAAAACAAACTGCAGGTTTTGAGGAAAATTTATAGAGCAGGAAGCCTCACAGTTGAATGTTTGTTTGTTTGTTTGAGACAGGGTTTCTCTGTGAAGTCTTGATTGTCCTGTAACTCCCTCTCTAGACCAGGTTTGTATCAGACTCGGATATCTGCCTGCCTTTGCCTCCCTAGTGCTGGGAATAAAGGTTTGTGCCAGCACTGCTCAGGCATAGTTGAAATTTTTTTAAGTGTGTACATATTTGCCCAAATGGGGAGAAAAAAAATAGAGATGTGGTGAATAAATTAGTACAAGGATACTGAATGTTTGGGATAAAATACAAACAGTATCATCACATGCGTGACTCTAAAGCAATGGGGCAATGAGGAAATCACTGGCTCATATACTTACAAATCAGCTCATCAAAATGATGTGGGAGTCCCCTCTGTATGCTGGGATCACCATTAATGAATAAAGAAGCTGCTGTGGTCTGTTGATAGGACAGAACTTAGGCAGGCAGGGAAAACTAAACGAACTGAATGCTGGGAGAAAGAGAATCAGAGTCACAGAGAAGCGATGGAACCGCCAGAGTCAAACATGCTGAAACTTTGCTAGTAGGCCATGACCTCGTGGTGGTGCACAGATTAATGGAGATGGGTTAAATTGAGATGTAATAGTTAGCCAATAAAAAGCTAGAGCTAATGGGCCAAGCAGTAATTTAATTAATTCAGTTTCTGTGTGGTTATTTCGGTGTGTAAGCTAGCCGGGCTGCCAGTGAGAACAAGCAGCCCCTTCCCTCTCCATTGGTCCATAAGTAAAGCAGATACTTCCAATGACACTGCTCCAGACCAGACACTTTATAAAGGAAGGAACTAGCAACAAGAAAGAGGACAGAAGATAAGAAGATGACATAGTGAGTCAAAGTTAGCCTCACAATGCAAATCATTCTTAAAGGTACTCTCCTGTTCTCTCAAGACTGCATTCAATTGATGAGTAACTAAAGAAAACTAGTTGAGGATAATTTACATTAATTTTAATAGTTATTTTACATAGGAATTCTCTATTGGCTTCCTTTTCTCTAAGTTTTATTGTCAGATTGAGGAACCATCCTGACATGGACTTAAATTCTTGTGGTTGTGCCTGAAACAATTCTTGTCTTCAAAATAAGTCCTTCACTCTTTCTGGTCACTGAGCCTCCTGTGACAATGTCACTAAAATATAAATGATGGCACTCACTTCTTTCAGGTATCTTCCTTCATACATGCATTCAATACATATTTATTGGGTATGTGTAAGGCAAGTATGGTGAGTGTTCTATATCTGTGATTATATAGTAATCAACAAACACACAAAATCCCTTCTTAGGGTTTTTGCTAACATTTGACTATGAATCTCTGCACTATAGCTTTTGGTCTTAAATTTCCCAAAGTTTCTGCTCCTGTGACCTCCTCATTAGGAACCAGGTCACTATTTGTACATCAAACCTCTCAAAATTCTTGTGTTTCTCTAGACAGAGTTTGAAAGTTTCAGGATGCTTTCTTCAGGCATGAATCAGAGGAATGTACCACACATGCAGTGTAGGGGATACTTGATGCTGTGCCAAATGCAGAGATGAAATTTTCACAGACCACGTGGAAATAAGTAAAGAATAATGTCTTCCGAGGGAAGATGAGAGGAAAGCAGCACTAGACATCAGTCTCTTGCCACTCAGCTTCTGTCTGTCGTACTCCCAAGTCATAAGGCCTCATGATGACATACCTCCTCTTTCCTGTCTTCTATTCTTTTATGTTTCCACATCTTACTTTAATCCCATGATCTTGTCTTGACAGAAAAATCTCACGGTCAAAGGGAAATACATTAACAACTATTATAAAAAATATTGTTCATTAAACAGTAGTTAAGTTTCAAGTTAATCACAATTGATTTAACACAGCCATGGATGTGGTGTTTAAAGTACACACTCCAGGACTTTATATGCAATAGATAGTACAATTAAAATGCCACAAATAGAAAAACTCTTTATGAGCAAAGGAAAGAGCAGTGGTTCTATTCCCAGTCATCGAGAGCATAGAAATATTGATAAGATGCTGGGCACATATTTGTATGTTGGCCTAGAAATACCTCAGAATATTGGAATGAGTATGTCCATCTATATTTCAAAAACAGGACTGAGGAGCCATCCAGATGTATAAATCATAAACCCAGACAATACCTACAGTGTTAATCTGAAACCATGGAGTGATCCTCCATCTCAACCCAACTCTCCCACTACCAGTTAAGTCATCTTACTGACACAACTGTGAGTTGAGAGAAATTTACTTTTCAACAAGGTCAAATGTATAGTTTCTGCTGAGTTTAACCTAAAGTATTCTTCACTCCCAGCCCAGCAATGAGATCCATGATAAGTTAGAAGATTACAGTTCAGATGGAAAACAATGAAAAATGGAACAGAATCTAGATTTTAGCTAAAGCATTCAGGATAGACATATCACACATGTGAGTGAATTTTAAAGTTAATCTCCTCCCGGATGAAGGGCGATGTGTGCTTCCCGAAGCACCTGCCACATTCAGTTGTCATCAAGGTGAACTCATTAAAAAACAGAACAGTCCCCAGGGCAAGAGACTCTTTGCATGAATTAGGTGTGATGAATGAAATACACATATGAGAAATATCTATCATACAGCATAGAAATACGGAGTTGCTGCAGAATGGAGCAACTCCCTCAAACAAAATGTAATAATCTAAGGTTCTGTGTCTATGGCCTATAGAAAAACATCTGCCTATGGGAAAAACAGCAGTCCAGAGGTGAATACCCACAAAGTCCTCCCCTGGCTACCAAATGATTAAGCAAACAGCTATCTAAAAACCAGTCCCAAAGAACTGTGTTTCCTTCTGAAGGATTGATCAAAGCACAATTAGTAGCCAACTGATTTCCCCAACAACCCAAAATATCCACCCCCATATATTCAAAGACTGGGACTCTTTTCCTACTATGATTTTAATATGATTATTTCTTCTTCATTCAGTTTTGTCAAAAGGTCTTCTGAGAAGTTGATCCTGTAATTTTAAGAACTTTCACGTTAAGGGCAATAGGAATTTTGATAAGTAACACATCTCTTCCTCCCCCAAAGGAAAGATTATTCTAGTCTTCTGTGCCCCATTCTAATGTCCCAGTTTCTCATGTTCTTAATACCAAGTTCAAATATCCTAGACAATGAAAAAAACTGTCAAAAAATAGCTAATCTTGACATGTCCTGAGTTTTAAAGATGTCTGTTTTGTGTTAAATAAAATATTAAAACTTGAAAATAAAGGTATCCACTGTGCTCCTGAGCCCCTCTTTCAGATAAACCCGCAACAATATGATTATTATTCATTCATATAAAGACTAGAGTTTGGCTCCACTAATAATCATGTTTTATGTTACAGACACTACACCTAGCTATGCAAACAAATACCCCTAAAGCACATAAATATTGCTCTCTCCAAAGGCTTACAGACCAGGGTGGATCTATAATCTCAAATAAAGGATTGGATTTTCATATGCATATCTGGATGATAGTAGCAATGTATGTACAATGAAGTTCTGAGAAACTAAAAGGTATTGTTCAGATGGTATGTTTAAAGGAACCTCCGTGGAGGAATGGGCTATTGAAGCAGAGAAATATATCTTAGAACATTTAACAACAAAATTACAATGGGTACTATCTGCCCACAGGTTTGTGTGTTTTATTTTGAGCACATATAACAGTATATCATAAAGAAGATGGTTGGTGGTTTATGAATGATAGAAATTTATGTTCTGTGTTCAGGACCCTGGAAGCCTGAGGTCAGGGTATCAGCATGGCAGAATCTGAGCACAGTCTTCCTCTGACTTCCCATTACAATCTCAGATGGTGGGATGAGGATCAGAGAACTCACTGGGATAATTTTTATTGCTTTTACAATTCTATGACAAAATACCTGATAGAGTAATTTTATAAAAGGAAAGATCTATTTTGGCAGATGTTTTCAAAGGGTCAGTCTACCATTAAATGGTGATATGAGATTTCCAGACAGTTCACATTAGGATAGTGCAGAAAGTAGAAAGGGCAGACCTGTCCAGGATAGTGTACACAAAGTAACCACCGTCAGAGACCTACTTCCTCCAACCATCCTCTACTTCGAAAAGTTTCCAGAACCTCCCAGAAATAGTACTATCAGCTGAAATACATACATTTAAAACCAAACTTGTGAGCAAACATTCATCAATCAAATCATAACAAGCCATAATTCCACGTATGAGATGTCTACACTCAAACTAATAGCCTCCCAAAGGCTGCACCTGTGACTACATCACATCGAAGGTTAAGGATTTTAACATTGGAATTAGTGGGGAGTAGAAGTTCCATTACACAGCAATCTTCCCTTAATCCACACTGGGTCTTTCCCATTCTTCCCTGAGCACCAAAAAAATCTTTCATCTAAGCCTGTGTTATACATGAATGCCTATTCTGTGGTCTTTTCTGTGTATTGCTCCTATTTTAACATGGGTTTCCCAGCAAGGAAGCACTAGTATGGATAAACTTAAGATGTCTAAGTTAAAAGCTCAAATTGCTGCTGTATTAGTTAGTCTTCTCCCTAATTCCACTCTACGCCATTCCCTTTCCTTGGGAGCAATTGCTCTGCAGACAGTTCTTAACGATGGCTGAATATCTTTATCTTTACCTTTATATTGAACTTTCTATATTTCTAGGATATTGTTGCTTTAATTCTGATCTCCATGGATGTATTATTTTTGGTTCTATTCTCAGCACAAGTCTACAACACACAATTAATATACACAAAGATAAATAAACATACCCACATATTTTATTACTTACCTCTTCTTCCTAACATAATTAAGCATGTCTACATTATTGTAGTTACGAAAAGGCTATACATAGATACAATAACTTGGGTAGTAATTATTAAGTTATCTTTTCCTGAAAAAAAATGTTAACTTAGGTACAAAATTTTAAAAGTTCATCTCAAACTGGAGCTGTCTGGAGCCAGCACATATGCATATGCACATATATACAATGTTTTTTGATCAAATACACGTGGCAGTTGTCTTAGTTAGGGTTTCTATTAATGTGAAGAGACACCATGACCATGGCAATTCTCATAAGGAAAACATTTAGTTAGAGGGGGAGGCTTACAGTTTCAGAGGTTTAGTCCATTCTCATCATGGTGGAACATCTCATCTTTAGTGTGCAAACAGACATGGTTTGCTGAGAAATCTACATCTTGATCCACAGACAGCAGGAGTCCCACATTGGGCATAGTTTGAGCATGAGACTTCAAAGCCCTCCTCCAACAGTGACACACTTCCTCCAACAAGGCCATACCTACTCCATCAAGGTCACATCTAGTAATAGTGCCACTCACTATAAGCTAAGCATTCAAATACATGAGTCTGTGGGGGCCATATCTAGCCAACCCACCCCAGCAGCTTTGCTTCAGTCTAACTCCTCCAAGATCCTCCCAAACCACATCCTACTCCAAATTTCATCTCTCTCCATTTTCTAATTACTGAGTACAATTGATGCAGTAAAATTATGCATGGGCATCAGATTATCCAATGGGCGTAAGAGGAACCTACGTTGAGGTATAGAAGTTTGAATGTTATGGGTAACAAACTAACGAAGTCAGCCAACTAAATAATTTAACACCTGCTTCTAAGGACAAAAACTCATATATCAAGCATTCTTAACTTCACTATTTATAGATGTGCAACTGAGTGCATGTCCCTCCCCACGCATGAAGGCTGTAAAGTATTGTCTGTTATCTGTATTGCCTATGTACCAAGCTAACATATTCATAAATCAAACTGATTTCCCCCTTGCCTTCCACATATTCTTTTTTAATTTTTATTGATTTTTATTGAGCTCTACACTTTTCTCTGCACCCCTCCCTGCCTCTCCCCTTCAACCCTGTCCCATGGTCCCCATGCTCCAAATTTATTCAGGAGATCTTGTCTTTTTCTACTTCCCATGTAGATTAGATCTATGTATGATTCTCTTAGGGTCCTCATTGTTGTCTAGGTTCTCTGGGATTGTGATTTGTAGGCTGGTTTTCTTTGCTTTCTGTTTAAAAATCACTTATGAGTGTGTACATATGATGATTGTCTTTCTGTGTCTGGGTTACCTCACTCAAATGATGTTTCCTAGCTCCATCCATTTGCCTGCAAATTTCAAGATGTCATTATTTTTTTCTGCTGTGTAGTACTTAATTGTGTAAATTTACTACATTTTCCTTATCCATTCTTTGGAAAAGGGGCATTTAGGTTGTTTCCAGTTTCTGGCTATGTCAAGCAATGCTGCTATGTACATAGTTGAGCACATGTCCTTGTGGTACGATTGAGCATCCTTTGGATATATACTCAAAAGTGGTATTGCTGGGTCTTGAGGAAGGTTGTTTCCTAATTTTCTGAGAAATCGTCATACTGATAACCAAAGCGGCTGTACCAGCTTTCACTCCCACCAGCAATGGAGGAATGTTCCCTTTACCGCACAACCCCTCCAGCATAAGTTGTTATCTGTGTTTATGATCTTGGCCATTCTTACAGGTGTAAGATGGAATCTCAGAGCTGTTTTCATTTGCATTTCTCTGATGACTAAGGATGTTGAGCATTTCCTTAAGTGTCTTTCAGCCATTTTAGATTCCTCTGTTGAGAGTTCTCTGTTTAGGTCTGTACTCCATTTTTTTATTGGATCATTTGTTTTCTGATGACCAATTTCTTCAGTTCTTTTTTTTATTTATTTTTTTTTCCATACATTGTTTTGTTTTATTTTTTCCATTCAAAAACATAATTAAAGAAATAAAATTTTTACCTTTCTTCCCCTTCTCCCGGTCCCCTCCCACTACCTCCCCACCCCTCCTCCCTCCCCCTTATTCCTTGAAAGAGGGCATGGTGCCCTGCCCTGTTGGAAGTCCAAGGCCCACCCCCATCCCTCCCGGCCTAGGAAACCATGAGAGAAAACAAAATTTTGTTTTACTTAACCTACCATTTTTAGATCATTGTTTTTATAGTGTAAAACAATAAATAAAGCTAGGATTTTGCTTGTTTGTTTGGTTGGTTGGTTGATTTTGTTTTTGAGTTTCTATTTGTTTGTTTTTGCTGTAGCTGTTTTGTTTTGTTTTAAGATAGCATTTCTCTATTTAGCCCTGACTGTCCTGAAATTTGCTTTGTAGACTCAGATGGCTTCGAACTCATAGTTCTACCTGCTTCTGCCTTCTGAGAGACAGTTAAAGGTATGTGATACCACTGCCCAGCTAAAACCTAGTTTTTACTTCAAAAGCTCCTACAAATGGAAAGTTACTTGTTTTTCTATTTTATTGCTCATTCTGTTGATACCATTTTTCTGTCTTCCTTTGATAAAATTATTGATAATATTTTCAAAGTTATTCATATACAGTATACACATATGCATATATGTAAGAATACAAGTGTGTATGTGTTAACACATATTCAGACATTCACCTACCTTTTTTGTCAACCTCCTTATATGTTTACTTACAAACTCAATAATGCTGGGTTGTTTGCAAATATATTTGGTAATAATCATCTTTATTTATTTTCCTGGACATATTTATGTACACTGTGTACAGAAACTACAAAGGCCAGAAGAAGGTATCAAGATCCCCTGGAAATGGAGTTGCATGAGGTTGTGAGCTGCCGTGTGGGTACAGAAACAGAACTCAGGTATTCCGCATTAGCAGTAAGTACTCTCAACCTCTTTGCCATCTCTCCAGTCTACATTCGGTAATATTTTAAGCAAACGTTGAGAGTGGGAGAGAGTATTTTGAGCACATCAGGGGGGAGGATTCACTCTATTGTCTCAATTATGCATGAATGAATCATGATCTTAAAGAGAGTACATGCATTTAAAAAAACTATTTAAGCATATTTTGTAATTTGATTAGAAAGAAAAAGGGGTATTTTTTCTTTCTAAAGAAAAAACTAGGAATTTTCTGAAAATGAAATAAATGAGAGAATTGTCACAATAAGTATTAAGCTATATTAAGAAGAAAACAGAATTAAAGTAGTTTTAATGTGTTCCTATGCAGACATATCAGTGCATTCTGAAATAAGTCCACATATAGAACCAAATGCATAAGATGATTTAATATATGATAAACTTGGCATTTCAAGTCACAGGGAAATTGTGAACTCTTTAATAAATTGTATATGAGATAATGGATTGCCATCTGGCAGAAAATATAGTAAAATCAGATCTCTTGCTTTGCACCAAAATGAATTCTGTATTAATCAAAGTTTTTGCATAGAAACATAAAGACTAAGGAAAAAAATAAGTCTCATAGTAAAGACATTTTTAGGGGTTTCTAAAATGCAGAAGCTATAAAAATGCAATAATCGCATACATAAAACAAAATGTTCTTAGAAAAAACACAATAAAATAAAATTGAAAGGAAAATGATAAAGTCTGAAAGGAGATTTCCAGCTTATACCACAAATAAAGTGCTAGTTTCTTTTCAATAAAGAATATAAAAACAGAATCCCCATAGAAAACATGGCTGTTGGCTATAAGCCCACTATATTCACAGAAAAAGATTCAAAATGCCTCTTGACCAACTAAATCAAGAATACATTAACTTCACTCATAGTAATTAAAACTGAAACTATAATAAAACAAAATCTGCTTTTTTAGAAAGAAATTTGCTATATTTGGGGGAATAAAATCAAAATATATTTTAAACAGGTATAGGGGATTTGAACTCAGGTCCTTACAGTTGCAGAACAAATGTTGTTTATACTGAGCCAGTCCTATGCCTCCACTTTAACCCAGATTATACATCTGTGCGTGCGTAGTATACTACATGAACAGTCTACTACATGTGCAGTGTATTACATGTACAGCAGTGTAGATGTAAAACAGCAAATATGGAAGAATATTTGTTGGCTCCTTCTGTAGTCTTATGATAGTGGAAGGACAATAAGAAACAAACAAAAGTCAAACAACAGAGGGCTGGGTAAGTCAATCATGATCAACAAGACTAGCCAAAATGGAATGACTAGAATGAAGCCTGGTCATTTTGTGGTAATGTTGATGAACCTGCAGTCATTAAACGAAATAAACTAGACATAAGGAGACAAATCTTCTGTGATATTATTCATAGAGGAGTCTCAAATGACAGACCTCAAAGAAGCAAAAAGCAAAATATTAGTTACCGAAGAGTAAAGACGAGTAGGGGATGGAGAGGGTGCAGAAGAAGGGTGAGTTCAAGGATGCAAAGTCACAACCAGAGAAAATGAGTCATTTCTGGGGTTCTAACAAACAGAAGGATGATAGCCGTGAACAATGTTCTACCATATAATTCAAAATAAATGTAAGTTAAGTTTTGAATGGCTTCATCACAAATAAATAAAATTCTTGAGTCCACCCATGTTTTTGTCTGTTAATGAGACCATGAACTGCAAGATGGGTAACCACAATTTGTCTGATGTTATCTGACAGCCAGAAAAGGGGTCCTCCAAAGTTTTATAACACTTGGATTATTGCAAACTATTTTTATACATATTCTGTCACCAAAAAGATTGCATATTGAATATTTTCCAACACTGTGGCATTTGAGAGCCATTGGGGTAAACATCATGCCCAAGACCAGCTACCCGACTTCCGCACAAGTAATCTAACTTAGGTCTCCTGACACCAACTCAGAAGGAATTATTTCCCTTGTTTTGCTTCAATAATAAGTGTTTTAATTATGTATCAGACATGCGCAATAAGTATCAATTCGTAACATGTCAGTTCGTACATAATAAAAAGAAGTTGTAGATTCTTATAATTAAGTAAATAATACATGTCATGCCTTAATACATCCCTCTCCCTTCCTTCCATCCCTTTTCCCCTTCCTTCCTCCTTTCCTTCCTTCTTCCTTTCCCTCAGACACTTAATAATTGGTGGCTGTTTTTGGGTTTTTTTCGGTTTTTCGAGACAGGGTTTCTCTGTGGCTTTGGAGCCTCTCCTGGAACTAGCTCTTGTAGACCAGGCTGGCCTCGAACTCACAAAGATCTGCCTGCCTCTGCCTCCCAAGTGCTGGGATTAAAGGTGTGCACCACCACTGCCTGGCGGCTGTTTGTTTTCTAGCAGTTTGAAAATTCTGAGGAAACTGTAGTCTGCCACGTGTAGGTAGCTGACAGCAATGAACACATGTGCTGTACATTTGGAAGAGAAAGAATTCTGCATGTTACACTTTAGACATTTCTTGAATTATTGGACTAGTTAAAGTCTCTTAATGATGGGCTAGTGCTAATTATATACTAAGGAATAATCCCAGGTTCATTGACTATTTATCTGTTACTCCTCCTCACAAAAAGAGAGAGAAGTCAGCCTGTGTGCTGACTGCATCAGGAAAATGAAGCATTAAAGGCAGGAGAACTCATCTAGCAGCATGGAAAGAAGAGCTCAAGGACCCTTATCATCACCAACCTTCTTGCTGTTGGGATCATTTGGAGTCCTGGCCTCCAGATGCTCTTCCCTGATAGAGGTCTTTACTTTCCTTCTGATCTGAGTTTCCTACTGAAAGCTGTGCTTCACTAGCACTTATTGCCTTGAGGATCAGAGGATCACCTGTTGGCCCACCTGACTGTTGGGTATATAAGCCTCCATGGTGCTATTGAATAAAGGGCTTCTTACCAGTGACTAGAGGTCCGTGTCTCTGTCTCTCTCTGTCTCTGTCTGTCTCTCTGTCTGTGCTGTCTCTGTGTGTCTTTGTGTGTTTCAACCTTTAGCCCCTTGCCCGAAGCTCGCGAACTGTATGGTAGCGCAAAGAGCACAGACAGGTGGTGTGTGCTGCATCTTGCCTTTTCACTGTCCTCTAAAATCACTTCCCTATAAACTTCAGTGCACTTTTTGGGTGTACTTCTGTTTCCCTGTATTGAATGATTAAATCCTGAACAATTTACAATGTTCTCTTGGGTTCAAAGCAGCCTGAACAGAACTAAGAACGTTCTAAATAATGCATTCCAGTAATGAATAAAAATGGTACCTTTTAATAGGATGTGGCAGCATGGCTAAAAGCAAGAGGAAACAGTCACAGGTAAAGTTACCTTGTTTGAGCAGAATTTCACCATTTTTTGAAATTGTATCAGAAGTGGGAGAAGGTAGTGATGTTGCCCATACTCCATGAAATATGACTGACATATTTCAGTCCTGGAAACCAAAGCAGGGTCATGTCCACAGGGATTTCTATTAGCATTGAGAAAGTCCAGGTGACAATGATCAGACTGCATTCCCTCATCAGTCCAGATGTGAGCACCGAGGTACACGCAGAGAGTGACATGGTCAGGACACTACTGCCACAGTACAGCACCTTGTCATTTAGGGAAACAGAAGCAGGTAAGCCCCTCTGCTTGGTGCCAGCTGTTCATGTTGAAGAAAATCCCCTTGCCCATTTTCCCATGAAGCAGATCATCACACCTAGGAAAGTCATCTTGCCCTGATCCCCTGAAGACTTCTGTGTGGCAGGTATCCTACCCTGTATCCAAAGGTAATGTCACAGAGAGAGATCAAGAGGAATCTGAACACTTGTGTCTTGTTACCTTTCCCCAAATTTATTACCATTTGGAATATAAACTTTTGTCCCCTGGTTGTACTTCTGCAGGGCTCAGAAAAATACAATTATCCTGTTTTCTTTTCTTCTTCATTCTTGAAGGTCTCTGATTTCTTTATCTCAGTAATCTCTTTTCCTAGGTATCCACCACCAAATCTGTGTTTTAGTGAGAAAGTTTGTTTTCCTCCCTATAGAACCAAGGATGTTTTTAGAACATTCCAAGGAGCAGGAAGGGTGAAGACCTCTTTGAGGCACTTTTTTCTTTTTAAGTTATGAAGTTGCAGTATTATATCTATTCTGTCATTGGTCCAAATCTAATCACATCATTCGAGTCATTGAGAGGAGAGCTGGTATAAATTCTTCGTAATTGAAAACCATGTATACAATAGACAATGAGAAAGTTAATGAGGGGGAAGAACTGACCATACATGTTACAAGATAGTTTGGGAAAAATCAAATTCCTGGAAACATATTAAAATTTGTTACATAGAGATGAATTATATTCTTGGAAAACTAGAAGAGAGCCTCCGAAAACCACTCAGAATACTGAGGAGTCTAGTAGACAGGTAACTCTAAAGGATCCTACTGAATGTGTTGACACCAAAGATGCTAGAGAGAACAGAGATAAAAAAAATATCAGAGCAATATCTGTAGGTTTCAGAAAAAGAGAAATATATAGAAAACTCTCGGGAGTCTAAGCAAAGTGATGGAGAGTTTCCTCGGCCCAGAGGAAGTGACGGGAGCAGGGTGCCTTTCAACCGCTGCTGTCTCCCAGCTTCTCATTCAATGCTGTGTCTCGGAAATGGCTAAGGAGATCTGGAGTAAATTAAAACTTCCCTCTGTCCCTTCTCTTAGATCTGTAAGCCTCAGACAGGAAGCCTCGTTGAGAGACTTTCTTTCATCCTACATCACCTCACAAACCCAGTGGAGCCCAAGGTTGTAAGGATGAGGGAAAGGAGAACTTCCGACATATGAAGGATACTGTGCTCTGGGAGAGATCAGCCTGTGGATGGTGCAAATGCTCCTCGGAAGAACAAAACTGCTGAGAGGAAGTACATTTTAAAAAATCTGAATGTTATTCTTAGGGATCCCATACATACCAGAATGACTAAAAAAGGCAGGATTGTCTACAACTTGGAAATTAAGAATCTGACACTTTCTGAACTAAAAACTATAGGATAAAAGAATGAAAAGACAAAGTAACCTAATAATCATCTATTTTAGAACAAAATAATGAAAAAATTAAGGAGATTCTAGTAAATGAGAGGTGGGCATGTTAACTATAATGCTTTAATTGTGAAAAGTACTCTAAAGATCAGTTTAAAATATACTTATGAGAGAAATAAATATAACCTCCGACATACCCTCAGTAATGTTTCTCACATATGAAAACTCAAAAAAAAAAAAAACCACCCCATCAAAATTAGTAGGACAAGCAACAAAGACAGTGGAAGGAGATAAAATATCTCTTAGCTCAGAAGATAGCAAGCTACATTCAGGCAAGGTTGGCCTGGGGCTCCGGGGAATAGTCTAAGGAAAACTGTAAAACAACTCTCAGAAAAGCACAGGACACCCTAAAACTCCCAGGGAAAGGCTAGACCCAAGGCAGTGGCGCCGGCAACAGTGGGAGAACACAGGAAATTCCCTCTCCTCTTGGCATGGGCTGCTTCGCCCTAGCAGTGACTGAGCAGATGCAAGATGTCATTTCAAAACGGTTTGAAATAATTAACCTTTTAAATGGAAAGAGAAGACAGAGACAAAAAAGGGGGGCTGGAGAGAGATTTCTGCTGCATGTTGTGTTTGGAGTCTGGACACTTAGGGAGCCACATGCTGGGAAACTGGTAAGGAACTGTGGTCTGACATCTGAAAAACAGAACAGTGTATGGCTGTGGAAAAGGAACCTTGAAACATCTGAAAAGCAATCTGATAGGAACTAAAGTCCACGTTAGAAATTTCAAACGGGCTCTGAGCAGTGTGCTAGATATTTGCAAGAGCTAAATGGGAAGAGCCAGCTTCTTCCTGGAGCCCAGAAGAAATTCTTAGAGCTGTGATCAAACCTGATAATGCACCTCTGAAGCACACTGTCCGCTGACCAGGATAACATACATAATCTGATCCCAGAAAGACAAGACTTTCCATTGCAGGGCGACCCCAAACTTTGAGGAAAGAATGTGAGAGTCTGAGCCATAACCATTAAACAAGCTAATTAGTGCTGGCTTCAGCCATTGTCAGTGAAGCTCTTCTTGCAGGGGGTTTCAGTCATTGCAGACCAGTAGCTGGTGTGAGTGCACAGAACAAGCAGGTCTAGACTAATCAGCCCTAAGGGATAACAGAAAGCAGAAGCAAAGCAGCCCCACTGTAAAGGCAGCAAGTGAGAAATGCAGGACCTGAGAAAACAAAGGCATCCATATGTGAGGTGGAGCCTGTAGCTCCCTCCAGGAATACGGAGGTTTTGCAATAAAGTTACACAACCTGTAATCTAAACAACTTACTTTACAAATCACTGACTTATCAGGATACTGAATAGGTGTTAGCCTTTGTTCTTTTACTTCCCCATCCTGCCGGAAATTGTTGCCCCCCTTTCTCTTGCTGGGGAGTCCTTCCTGAGCCTATGGTCTTTCACATGATTCATCAATCAATCATAAATCCCTACATATGTTGAAGTTAACCCATCATATTTCTCCCAGCTGAATGAACTATTTATACATGGGCAGGACTGAAATGGCTCAGTCCCAGGATCTGAAAGTCTCTACCCAAAAACATCAGCTGGAAAATCATTTCTGAGTCTCCTCTTGACTCCTGACTCCAGGAAGCTTTTTTTTTTTTTTTTTTTTTTTTTTTTTTTTTTTTTTTTTTTTTTTTTTTTTTTTTTTTTTTTTTTTTTTTTTTTTTTTTTTTTTTTTTTTTTTTTTTTTTTTTTTTTTTTTTTTTTTTTTTTTACTTCTTGGTAAATGTTTCTTCTTCTATCTCAACTGTCATTCTTCACCATCCTGGATCCTGAGACAAAGAACTAGGCTCTGATGCAAGAAAATGGCCATAGGGTCCACTATGTCACCCCGTGCAAAGCTCACAGAGCATCACAGTGGTGAGGTGGGACAGAAAACTGTAAAAGACAGATGGTAAGGAGGAAGGCTGTAAAACACCGTCTTCTGGATATGACTTGGCCTCTGCACTCATGAACCCATAGCTGCTTTGTTTGTCTGCACAAGACCCTCAAAACTGAGCTGATCCACATTCCGTCATAGATGGGGGAGGACTCATGAAGCTCCACCCCTAGGGGAGGAGCTACAGGTATCTCCTGACTGATGAGCAAGAAGAACTTGTTTTCTTCCTAGGTTTGGGGTCATGCCCAGGCTCAAGTAAATTAATAACCTCCAATCCATAGTCGTGAAAGTAATCACTGGGTCATGGGAAAACAAAACTCATCAACAAGTGGGACTTTTTGAAAACAACAGATTAAGGAGGAAGAGGAAAGAGCTATAGAGGGATGGAGGGGTAAAAATGACCTAAATACAGTATATAGATATAGGAAGCTATTAAAGAATTAAATTTAAATTATTTTTAAATGCGTTGTTTAATCTACCAATAAGTGCAAATTCAAGAATATCAGAAAACTACAGTCCTGTTTACTCATTGACAAAACCTGAAAGACAGTAAGTGTCCCATACAAATGTTCAGTCAACAAAGCCCTGTGTTTAAAACACAGAAATTTTGGGCTTAAAACTTTCATTGCAAGTGATGTTATCCTGGAACAAGGCAAGAGAAAGCCAGTGCTAGGTTCAAATTTTGAAAATGTACTTTGCTTCTAGAATGTCTGCAGGAAGCCTTTGTAACACACAGCACAATATAAAAGTGTGTCCATCAAGCACCAACTGGATACTCAAACATCGCCTGAATGAATTCAATATATTCCGTAATCTCAAATTTCTACAGGTTAATCAGATTTACTTCTGATAAAATAATGACCTTAGATGAAGTGTCTTTAAAATTTTAAGTAGGTAAAAAGAAAAAAGAAAGAAAGAAGAAAGAAAGAGGGGGGGAAGAAAGAGGGGGGAAGGGAGGGAGGAAGGAAGGAAGGAAGGAAGAAAGGGAGAGAGAGATAGAAAGAAAGAAAGAAAGAAAGAAAGAAAGAAAGAAAGAAAGAAAGAAAGAAAGAAAGAAAGGACATTATCATCAATGACTCTTCCTAATATTGTAAACATAATGTAATGTGGGAGCATATTGACATTAAGGATGATGAGTGATAAGATTAAAATTAAACAGAGAGTAAGTCTAAACAGTTTTCAATTAAAGCAGAAGACAAAATACTTGATGTAGCTTAATATGCATAAAATAATATATACTCATACTTAACTGAGTGGTAGTTTGAATAAAAATGGTGCCAAAGGCTCATAGGAAATGCCACTGTTGGAAGGTGTGACCTTGTTAGAGTAGGTGTAGTGTTGTGGGAGGAAGTGCGTCACTGGGTGTGGGCTTTGAGGTCTCAGACGCTCAAGCCAGGCCAGTCTTCTAGTCTCTCTTCTTGCTGTCTACCAACCCAGGTGTAGAACTCTGAGCTCCTTCTCCAGCCCCAGTCTGCTTACATGCTGCCATGCCAGTAATGCCATCACAGTAATGGATTAAACCTGTGTACTCTAAGCCAGCCCCAATTAAATGTTTTCTTTTGTAAGAATTGCTGTGGGCATGGTGTCTCTTCACAGCAATAGAAACCTAAGACAATGTGCAATGTCACATATGTTCACCTTTATTAGAAAGTTTTAACTGTCTGTTTTATTTAATACAAGGTCTCACTCCAGTCCAGACAGGCCTGATCCCCATTCTGATCGCTGATTCACAGTAATCTTTGGTCCCGATTCCGGAGTGCTAGGATTATAAAAGTTGAGTCCTGTCCTGCCAGAATGCTGGTTTTTAAATCTCTTTGGTTTAAACCCTAGATTGTATCATCAACATCAAGAAAAGTGAGAAATGTGGTATTTTAGTTGAAAGAGGCAGAATAAAGGTCACATTCCAAATTCCAGAATATACAGGTAGAATATATGCATGCTTTTTACTGGATGTTGATGATTTCAAAGAAATGTCGCATGCAATTACTTAGAGGAAACTGTGTGCACTGAGCTGATGGGTAAAGAATCATGGCATCCAGATCCACATTGAACTCTGAGAAACCTTGACCTTTCTGGGCCCAGGTGCTGTCTCTTTGCAGCTGACTGACACTCCAGAACACCTTCAATGGTACCTGACACCAAATTTGTGTCACTCTACCAGTAGCTATGCAAATAAAACAGTTCCTCCTTGCTCTGGCCTGTGGGCTCCCAGATACTTCAAAGTCATCTGGGGAGGCAGACCCCTCTCATGTCATCTCTCCCACCAACCCCTGGGGCTCACACCTATCACATTCCACAAACCCAGACCACTAGCATATGTTCTGCACGGAGCTTAGAGGTTCGAGTTGCTCTTGAAGATCTGTCAAAAGGTTTGTTCTAAGCTTTTGATTCATTAGAACTGGGAGGATCCACTTGGAACTTTCTAGCCCAGCCACTGGGATTTTCAGTCAGTGTGCACAAGATAGTTAGGAGAGGATAATCTTTCCAGAAATGTGCATGAATTCTCACTTGGAAGTAATATGCTCAGGATCCAGTCAGGGTTCAGAACTCGAGAGCCCTCTCTTAGGTTTCAATGCTTTTAATTTGCAGCTGATGCACTGGACCAGTGATATCAGAATTCCTAAACTTCACATCTCACAACAAAGCCACTCTGTGTAAGATCAGGTCAGCAGGACCCAGACGTGTATCCCTGCCTGGTCTCCATCCTGCCTCCTGCTCAGAATCATCCCTAATAGGCTGCCTCTGGGCTGAGAAATCACTGAGGCCCTGTTGAGAAGCCTCTACTGTGTTTGCTTTCTTCTGTTTGCTTTCACAGCTTTCCTGCTTTGCGGGGAAGTGATAGGGCTCCAGGTTCAGAAGAGCCGATACTGAGCTCTGCTCCACAAAGTGAAAGTAAACAGGAAGGCAAGAGCCTCGCACAAGGCTTTGGAGCCTGTGTGTTAAATTATGTCAACAGGACGCTGAGAACAAGACTATGCAGGAAATTCCACAACCAAATGAAACCTCCATGGCACCTGGCTGCCACAGATGCCTGGATGGCATTTGCTTTGATCTAATCACCTACAAGGAAGATTTCAAAGAGAAAATATAAAATTAAAGACAAATTTTACCATGAAATAATCCAATGAGTTAGATCATTGCTTAAGGGGCAGCCAGACTCAACATCCACCTTAATGGCTGGAATCAAAAGCACAGACAAACCTTTTGAATCAGATTTTAGCGTTAGCTTCAGGGAAAGGTCTGTGTTTGTCAGCACTGTTTAGGATTCTTTTTCCGTTTTCTGGAAAGGGACTGACTTCAGTCTTCAAAGTACATATCCAAGTTAATGGAGGAACACGAGGGGCAATAGTGATCTATCCCTCCTTCCTGTGCACCCACTCTAAGGACACATGGCCATGTGGCAATGCTTACTCCCCCCACAGTCTTTCTCAGGACATCAAAGGACACTGAATTAGGCTTAATGGTTTACAATCAGAATTTGTCTTTATGGAAACGTACAGCTGGTTGCCTGTGTAATTTATGGAAATTAAGCATGCATACATCTCCATTGTGCTAGGACACATTGTTATACAGTATGATGAGACAGACAGGCAAAAACCTCATAATGAATCAAAAACACTGAGTGTTCATACACAGCACTGAGCCTGGAGTGAGATTAAAAGTCTACTTTACATCACAGGGGCAGGGCCTATTTCAAGAATAAACTAAACTCGTCCTTGAGACTGTTGTTTTGAAAGAAGCCAATATTTCGGAGTGTTTCTTTCATATTTTACTCTAAAGATCACATGTTTGGGTTTTGTTCTGTTTTGTTTTTCTCCCCACCTAGAGGGATTCTTTTGAGAGTGTTGAACCGATTTGCAAATAGAAAGACAAGGCTGTATTCCTAGCATACTGGGATAACTTTATTTAAGTTTTAAAGTACGGTAATTTCTATTAAGTACTGGAAAAGAATAAATTTTGCTGATCCTTTCACCCACACTAAAACATTGCTTGGTGTGAACTCTTCAAGTGTGGACTCTTTGCTTCACTAAAACAGTGTCTGTTTCAGTAGATGTATAGGAAACATTTCTTACTTACGTTTTTATTCAACCCTTCAGTGTTGGGGACTCACTCCTCAGAATGTTTTCAAAGTACAGAAAGGCCAACAGTCATAACCATGATAACTGGTAACAATACAAATGGTTTTATTCACAGCCTCAACATGAGGTTCATGTGAGTTTGCCTAGGTGATCAAAGTGTCTTCCCTTCTTGGGACATTCACTTCAACTTCCCTTTATGATATTTTTTTCTTGGGCAGTTACAGTTGGTCAGGGTCACAATGGTTCCCCACTGCAATGAGTACTTCTGCAGGTGCTCTTGAGCTTTCTCCAACTGTAAAGAAATTCCAGAGACATCCACACTTCTTGAGGGCTTGGCAAAGTACTAAACCAAGAATAAAAACAACAAAAAAACCCCACAAGTACTTAATGACACTGTGGGTATACTATATATGATTAAAATGAAGAAAATGAGAATTAATTTTACTTGGGAGAGAATATGGTTACTTACCAAATAACTGTTTCGATACGACTTTAGAAAAAATGACTTATATCATTAAGAAATATAGACCCAGTGGTAAACGGGATCAGATGTGTGATATTTATAACTGTATAAATAAACACATTTCAAATTTTGTTTATTGTAGGCTCTTACTAGTTTGGAACAGAGGTAGTGCTCCCATTGAAATGGGAACCCTGCCATCTAGTGGCAATTTGAAATATTACTTCTTAGAGCAATAGCATCTCAAGAGAAATGTTGAGTCAGTTTAAGAATGAAGCACTTTCTGGAAAGTCGAAGCAAGACCACCAAAAATTTCTTTCCCAAGACTTGCAGTGAAATAGCCACAACATTTTAAGTAGTATCAAAATAGCTAAGCCTTTGACAGGATATTGTTCCCCAGTGTAAGCGCACTTAATTTAAAAGGAGTAACACTTTAAAATTATAAATTGTTCTTTATCCAGCTAAACCTTTGTGACCTTGCACCCACTAATCTATGTAACAAATCCTGCATTCTTTGCTAGTTAATCATCTCAGGGCCTGCAGGTTAAATTTCAAAAACTCATGCAAAAGACTTTTTGGTTTTGATTTTCTTACAAGAGAAAGCATCCAGAAGAAGGTAACAATATTCTGAGGAGTCTTTACACTTCACTGAGTCTTGAACTTTTGGATTTGTTAAATAGCACTTGATTCAGTTACAAAGAATCACAGTCCCAGTGCATTAAAATACACTATGTAAACATGCATTAAAAAAAAACAAAAAAACAACAAAAAAAAAAACAAAAAAACGGTAGCAAAGTGCTGAGGAAAGGCTATTTCACCTGGAAAAACACCATAGATGGGGAAAATATCATATCTTGTCATGTCAAAATATTGTGCTTGGGTCCAAAGAAATGACTCAGTGGGTAAAGGTGCTTGCTGGCAAATTTGATGACCTAAGTTCCAACCCTGGGATCCACACAGAGGAAGAAGAGAACTGATGACTATAAATTCTCCTGTCAACTACACACAAACACACACACACACACACACACACACACGCACACACCAATAAATAAGTAGAATTTAAAACACATGCTTAATCAGGAGTCATTTGCCCTCATTTATTCAACAAACCCAGTGTACAAAGGGTCAGGCGTGGGAGACATAACAATGAAAAGTGTACTCCTTCTCTCCTAAAGCTCTCAGGCACTAGACTGAAGACATAGGAGCAGATAATCATGTATGTCACAGATGCTGTCATAGTAACACGGGCTTCATGGGTCAGCTCTGCTGTGATATAGGTGATACGATGGGAACCATTCATTCCTTTTTGGAAAGGAACTTGAGGAAGCCCTAAATCATAGAGAATATAATGGTTGGTTTTATGTGTGTCACGTTGTCTGACACTTGTGCGCAAATGTGAGACGAAACATTAGCCAAGATGTTACTGTAGTGTACTGCTGTTCTCTCTATACAGTTCCCACTCACTGAACTTTGAGTAAATCAGGTTATCCTGCATCATGTGTTTGGACTTTATCCACTCAGTTAAATGCCATAAGGCAGATATAGGCTGAGGTCCCTCCAAAGAAACAGTTATGCCTCCAGACTGTCTTTGGCCCCCAAAAAGCAACATGGACTTTTTCCCTGACTCACCACTGCCAGCACAGTCTGGCAGTACTATGGAAATTCTGTAAGACTTCATTAAAATAAATGTCTCTGGGGCTGGAGAGATGGTTAGGAGATCCAGAGGACCCAGGTTCAATTCCCAGCATCCATGTGGCAGTTCACAATTGTAACTCCAGCTCCATGGGATCCCATGCTCTCTTCTAGCTTTTCTTTGCAGACATTAGGCACATGTAGTGCACAGACATACATGAAGGCAAAATACCCCCACATACAAAATAAAAATAAAAAGCAAAATTATTTTGGGGCTGGAAAAGTGACTTGGAAATTAAGAATGCATTTTTGTTCTTTCATTAGGCCTGGGCTCATTTACCAACACTTCCATTGGGCAGCTCTCTGACATGCTTTCTCTCTCTTCCTTCCTCTTCCCCGACCCATCTCTCTTCCTCTCTCCTTATGCTTTTCCTTATGTTGAGTATCACTTTCTTTCCTTTTCCGTCTCCTCTCATGACATATCTAAAGGATCAAGCATCACTTTGTCCCTAGAATGAGAGTAGAACAAACTTACCTCCCAGGAAGGTTTTCAATCCATATAAAATGATAGAGCATCTGTAAAGTATACGGAAGGTAAAAATGGTGTTGCTATTTAGCTGTCACTAAGGAATGCTGACACGCAGACCAGGAAGCAAAGGGAAATGATAACTTAAGTACCCAGACTATCCTATTCCCATTCTTCTCTGCCTTTGTAGATTGTCTTCCTCTAGGTACCAATATGAATCCTTTACAGATTCTGAATGTCCAACAAGATGGTTACTTATCCAAAAATGATATACTGGCAGTTTTTGCAAACACAACAGTGGGGTCCGCATTTGGGACCTAAGTAACTTAAGCATTGCAGTAAATGTAAAGCCAAATTATGAAAATGCAGCAATGCCCTTATGGCATGCTTCATAGCTTAGTTCTACCTCCAAAAAGACAACTTCTCTTCTAGGGAGTCTAGAATGAATTCTGAAATAGGAATTTCTGAAATTTTATAGTAGTTACTTGTCCTTTTGAAACAGTTCAATAATTCATAAATCAAACTGATTAAGAGTGTTTGTATGGCAGAACTATATCAATATAGTTCTGAAAACACACATCCCAAATCATAAAATTCTTTTCTCAAGTGAAAAAGTGTGTGTGTTTGTGTGTGTGTGGTGTGTATGCACGTGCACCAGTCTGTCTATAACCCTACCTTTGTACAGATTCTGGGGCAATTTCTCTGGAAAATTTTACATGTTGACATAGCCATGATCTGAACATACTTCAAGTCATACTCCAAATGGTACTACAGCCATACCATGAATGTAAATGTGCAACATAAAGCAATAGACTATTGATTCATATAATGACACAGATGGATCTCAAGTGGCTTCTAAGTGAAAAAGTCAAGTCCATAGACTATATGTTTCATGGTTCCATTCACATGGTATCTTTAACATCACATAACTACAGACATGGAGAATACACTGTTGATTTCCAGCACTTGAGTTTGCCTTGGAAGAGCTTCTGTGGTTTAAGCAAGGTGGCTCAGGTTCTCCAAGATAGCAACATGAAAAATAAAAGGTATTGATTACCTCACTTGTGACAATGATATATAATACCAGCATGCTTGCTTGATAGACATGTAGAGGTTTGCAAAATTATGTACAGGTATACGGGAACACACACTTAAAAAATAAACATCATTAAAATCTTTAAGTTGGCATTTGCTTCCAAGCCTGAACATCTGAATTTTGTTTCCAGAATCCACATAGAAGGAGAGAACTGATATTTACAAGTTGTTCTCTGACATTTGTGTACGTGTATACACATGCATATACACAATAAATAAGTAGTGAATATTGATGTAACCAATATATGATATGATTATATTGAGCTTTTGGAATGATGAGAAGAAACAGAAAAATTGACAACTAAATTTTGGGTTGCTGGAGAAGATGGGTCAATGGTTAAGATCACTTGCTACTTTTCCAGAAACTATAAAATTGGTTCTCACTCATTGTCCAAGGTGGGAGGGTTTCATATCCACCAGTAACTTCAGCTCCAGAATATTCTCTCTCTGGCCTCTGTGGGCACCCACCTTAACACACATGACACACAGAAATAAATACAATCTTTTAAAATATACATTTTGTCTTCCACACTTTAAAGATAAAAACGTACCCATTGTTTAAAAGATAAGATATAACAACAAAATATATTATTAATTTATAAGCAAGAAACATTATTAAAAACAACAAAATCTTTTGCACTTCTGTTTTACAAAAGAAATAGGCTTATTTTCTATTGACTGAGGTTTTCTGTTCTGCCCGGTTCCTGCAGTGGTTAAGTCCCAAAGAAATCACACAGAGGTCTACATTAATTATAAACTGATTGGTCCATTAGCTCAGGCTTCTTATTAACTCTTATAACTTACATTAGTCCATTATTCTTGTCTATGTTAGCCATGTGGCTCAGTACCTTTTTCATGGAGGCAGTCACATCTTGCTTGCTCTATGGCTGGGTCACGACTGCAGAAATGGGCTTTCTTCTTCCCCAAATCCTCCTGTTCTCATCACCCTGCCTCTATTTCGTGCCTGGTTTTCCCTCCTATACTTCCTGCCTGGCTATTGGCCAATCAGCATTTTAATAAAATATGATTGACAGGGTACAAACCATTGTCCCACAGCACTTCCCCACCCTACCCCCTTTAAAAAAAAAAAAACAAGAGCTCTGAATCTAATATCCTTTGTTTAGCTTTTCTCCTGACCATTATCCATAACAACTTGTAACCAACATTCATAACAAAGGAAAATATCCATAGTCCATTTTTTGGGAATGTGGGCATAGTTTTTCAAGCTACTTCCTGCTGGTTGGGGGTGCTGATAATCTTATGAGGCACCTAAAGAAAATTTAGGATCATGATCAAGTCATGAATGGAGTATCCTGTGAGGCTTGATCATCTCAGGCAGCAGTCTTGAATCTGTTCTGGATGTAGAACTCAGACATCTGGGCCTACCAGAAATTTCTCAGGTGGTCTTCCTTGATCAAACCTGATTTTTCTTAACTCAGAATGAATTTACAGCCTCTTATTTCCTGTGGAAACAAAAGCAAAATCCCTTCTCCAAAGTAACATACCTTTTGACTTCAATTTTGAAGTCAAGGTGTTTTCAAAATACCTTTCTTGGATTAATTCAGCAGCATTTATAAACAAATATCATTTAGCAACTGTTGCTCCTTCCTCAGCATTCAAACAATTCAAAGAGAACATAATAATATACAATATCCAGATTCTCTGTGTGTTTTCCATCTTTATGTGGCTTTATTTTAAACTCTATTTCTTTTATTTTTAATTTTTGGCTTTTTAAGACAGGGTTTCTGTGCATCTTTGTCCTGGAACTCACTCTGTAGACCAGGCTGTCCTTGAACTTACAGAGATCCATTTGTCTCTGCCTCTCAAGTGCTGGGATTAAAGGTGTGTGCCACCACACCCAACTACTCTCTTTCTTTCTTTTTTATTTTAAGGACTTTAACATTTTTTTCTTTTTTTTCCCAAGGCTGCATATATTTTTAAACACACTGTAAACCATTTAGAGGTTTTCTTTGTCTTTGAATCTATCTTTACTGTATATCTCTCTTTTTATGACCATATGAGTCTTTAATTTGCTAAGCAATATGGCTATGATTAAAGCTGTGACTTTGATGGCTGGATCCATCCCATTCCTTAGCTTTCTGAGATTTCAGCCTCATGACGGAGGTACCAGCCAGAGCCGTGTTTATTGCCACAACTCTATGTCATTTCAAGGTCCCTCCCACCAAAGCAAGCTGCAGTAGTGTGCTCACAAACCACACTCAAATGTTATATAGCCGAACCCCCTGCCTAAAAGAGTCAGAGTTTGCACTGGCAGGATAGCCCAGAAAACCAGCATTTTAAAAAAGTGTGGCTTTTTTCTTGCTATGGCTGAAAACCAAAAAGCACACAGTCAGCTTTTCATCAATACCATTTAAGTGTTTCTTGGCAAGACCCTAAAAGAGCTGCAAGGTTTTACAGCTACAGCTGAGTCAGGAAGACTCTCTTAAATGAAAGCACTTGCCTCTAGCAAGCAGAGCCCACCCAAGAAAGTGCTGCTATCAATAAGCCATACTTAACTCTATTATTTTATGCTTAGAATTATTTCCCAAGCTCTCTCAGGCTTTATGTGGATACAGTTGTCAACACATTGGACATGTGGACAAATAAAAGGGTTATTTATTTAAGGGGACAACTTACAGATCACTGTCCTATACAACAGTCCTCTGAATGAACAGGAACAGAGTCTAGCAGCCAGAAGTGGGAGCCAGAAGCAAGAGTGTGGGCACTTCTTTTTACAGTATAAGAGACCATGCCCAAGTGGGCTGGTATCTTAAAGGCTATTAGTTGAAGGAGCAGAATATACACCCACAGCAATTTTATAAGCTTTATTTGTGTTGTTTCAATCATAAACTTGTTAGATTAAACTTCAATCACAACTTAATAGAATTATTAAACTCTTAAAAGTATAATAAATATACATGAAATTAATTATTGTAATCTCCTAAGTTTGTAGCCAATCATGGCATTTCTGTAGCCTAGACTTTTAAAAAAGATAAATACAGATGGAACAAATACAAAGGCATGGAAATGGTTCAGTCTCTTGGGAATGATAAAAAGTGAATAGAATTATTCTAAACATAAATATGTGAAGAATTAAGTAAATGAGAGCTTATTTATAATGTTGAAAGACACGAGGCCAGGAAAATATCCACAAAGAGCATTAATATATTAGGAAAGTGATAATAGGATATAGCAGAGAGGTATATATTTTGTAGGCTTTTAATAAATAAAGATATAGCACATGTATGCATATATATGTATTGTGCTACTTGTGTACAAAAAATATTTGAGGGAAATAATAGTTTAATACTATGTATATATTACGATATACTTCAGTAAATTTGTACTGAACTTTGCACAATTTCCTAATTCCTGCTTTCCTTTTTAATCATAAGAATAAGCTGTATTCTCTAACAAGGAATCCATAAATCTCATTTAGTAAATTTTGGGTGCTGGGACAGTGTGTTAGTCTGTTGACCGTGTATAACACCAATCATGTGTGATAAGGCATAGCAAACTTGAATCCTAAAAAACTCCAGGAAAAGATGGAATCAAAGCAAAGTGACAGTACCCTGGAAGTACTCTGCAACAAAACAAGAAATGTCAAGTTCACTGAGAGGTACATACTCACGAGGCCCAATTGGGAAAACTAAAGTGGTCTAATTTCAAAAGTAAAACATTATATCATGACATCTCTTAAATTTCTGAGTCAGAATTGTACTCTGACTAGCCAAGAGAAATGTCATATACTTGATAGTGGTGGTATTTTTCAGGCAAGGACAATCATGGCTTCCTATTTTGAATAAAGCCAAAACCAACATGATTCTTCAACTGTGATCTAGAGCTGAAATGCTTTAAATCTTACTCCTTCCTCCATACCATATTTTCCTTATGTCCTTACAGACCAAAATAAATATTAAGACCAAAACCCAGCAACAAATTCAAAGAATGGGGCAACAGATTTCAGTTCTGCCTATCTATCTATCTATCTATCTATCTATCTATCTATCTATCTATCTGAAGGCAGGATCTTGCAATGTAGCCTAACTAGCCTTGAACTCATTAGTTGACTGTGCCCAAACCTGCTGTGATCTTCCTACCCCAGCCTTTTGGGAGCTGGAATTACAGGCATGTACCACCACACCTACCTGAAATTCTTGGTGAACTGATTTTCACAAATTGCTCATAAAGTGAATTCAGAAACAACCTAGAAATTTTAACTACTGGACTTATTCTACTTATCCCCAGGTTTTGTATATTTTCCCTCATATATTTTTTAACTCATTATCTGATTCCCAGGACACATCCCTATATTTAATATAGTTTGGAAAAGATGCCTTATGGTGTGTGATGTATACTGTATTGAAAAGTTGTAAAGGGTGGTTTAAGTTTGTTGGAAGTGAACTCTAGGAGCAATGAGGGGTCTGCTGTCCCAGACTCTAGACTTTTATTTCAGGACTTTCCAAACCCTTTTTCTGGGAATTGATTGTAACCCCAACGACTCTGTCATTAGGAGAGGAAACAGTAGTAAAACAGACTGAGTGAAAACATCGTAACCTTGAAAGCAGCTAGAAGGTAAGTCATTGCCAACAGAGACCACTGATGTTTATCCTCTAATGTAAACCTGCCTGCCATGCAAAAAGGAAGCTGGATGTTCAGACATAGAAGTTCACCCATGAAAAGGATGGACAACACTCTGAAACTCAATAAAGAACTCTGTGTAACTGTACTGACTCAGCTTCTCCAGCTGATTTGGTGATGTTATCTATCTGCTGCTATTTGGTCTCTTCCTTGGCAGCCTCTTTGAGGTACTTCTGTGCTCCGCCTGAGACTCTCCAGGAGTAACTTCAGTTGGCTGTTTCAGTGAGTTTCCCCAATCAACCTCTTCTAGAAGTGTGTGGGAACCTGCTATTTGATGATGTTATCTTTAGTTTACTGTCTCAGTTGAACATCTACATTTATTGCTGTTGGATATTTTGAGAGCCCAATTTGATAATATTTTGATATCTACCTGCTGCCTCTCTCTGTTACTCACTATTTATTCTTTCATTTTTACCTGCTATATACTTAGCAAATGCTTTCAAACATGGTTATTGTAAATCATTCTATGGATTGTATACAAAAAGTTATATTAGAGATAATTACGTACTAAATCAATAAGCTTACTAAATAAAATAGGTAACAACACACACACACATCAAAAAACATGGTGTGCTAGTTTAGACCAACTAGATACAAACTCAAGTCACCGTGGAAGAAGTAACCTCAGTTGAGGAATTGCCTACATCATATTGGGCACATCTCTGTAGCATTTACTTGGTTAATGATTGATGTGTGAGGTTCCAGCCCACTGTGGCAATGCCACATTTGCAAAGATGGCCGTTGGTTATATAAGAAAACAAGTTGAGCAAGCCACATAAACAAGCCAGTAAGCATGAGTTCTCTGTGGCCTCTGCTTCAGTTGATGCCCTGACTTTCTTCAATGATATATTATGACATGGGAATGTAAGCCAAATAAGTTCTGTACTTTCCCAAGATGTTTGGTAGGGTTTATTAGCAACTGTTGTTGGGATTTCTGTCCCACCTGGTCCTTGTGCTGCCTGGTTCCTGCAATCGTTAAGTCCCAAAGAAATCACACAGAAGTCTACATTAACTATAAACTGATTGGCCCATTAGCTCAGGCTTCTTATTAACTCTTATAACTTATATTAGCCCATTATTCTTATATATGTTAGCCACATGGCTCAGTACCTTTTTCAGCGAGGCAGTCACATTTTGTTTCTTCAGTGGATGGAACAGGACTACAGAGAGAACTTTCCTTATCTCAGAATTCTGTTCTCATTGACCCGCCTCTACTTCCTGTCTGGTTGTCCTGCCTACACTTCCTGCCTGGCTACTGGCCAATCAGCATTTATTTAAAATATAATTGACAGAATATAGACAATTGTCCCACACCAAGCAACGTATAACAAACCAGGATAGAAATATTTGCTGATTGGCCCTTTACTTAAAATTATTAAAATATTATTTCAATGGAAAGGGAAACAAAGAAACAGAAACAGTAATATACTGAGTACTAATTATATACATTACTGAGATACTAACATGACTAAAAATAAGTAATCTCTATTGCCAATTATGAATTAGTCAACTAATGTTGTTTTGCTACTTGATTACCTTAATATTATAATTGTTTTCACTGACAGAAACTTTGCCAAGGTACTTTATATGTGCTTATTTCATTTATTTTCCTTAAGACCTAATGGGTTGAGAGCATCATCCTTGTTTTTAGGATAAGAAACAAAAATTGAAGAGATTAAGTCACCAGCTAAGTGGAAGAATCAGAACTTGAATGTATGCCTTAGAATATAAACTATATTGTCCTTTATAGTTGAAAACCATTCTATGTGACAGAAATACATTGGTTAATTAGTTATGAACATATCGTGCCCTTTATTTTAAAATACCAGCAATCATTCCTCATCATTATCACATAAATGGGAACATCCCATTAGTACTTGAAAAATACCAAGCCCTAAGAGGTCAGATGACTTGAGCTTCCTGCCATGTAATGATTTACAGGGGAGCAGACAGAGACAGTGGCCTGCTTCTCAGTGTTCCTAAATGGTTGGTAACCTTCCTGTCACAGAATCTTAGGGTGGAAAAGTTACTTAAAGATCATCCATCCAACCCATAGCCAAGATGTGAACTTGTCCTTACTATCTCAGGCACGTTGGCGGGTAGGTTCAAATTAATAGTGCATTTAGTCCGGCCCACATACTGCGAGAGGCACTTAATATGTTTCACCCCATTTAATCTTCAGGGCACCTCTGGGAAAGAGTTATTAATTCCATAAGATAAGGAAAATCGAGATCAGTAAGATAAAGTCATTTGTCCAAGGTCACATAAACTGGTAAGAGGTAAAATAAAGATTGAATGCCGTACGACTCAACACTAAAACCTGTTCCACCTCTATCACACATCCCATCAGCAGCCCAAATGCCCTAAAGTATTGGTATGCCCCCAGTAAGGCCTTGTAGACTCAAATAGTAAAGTCAGATTGTGTTGGCTCTTAGAGTTTTCCTAGTTTGTGGAAACAAATACATTTCCAGTGTTTCTGCTGGGAACAGCCTAAAATCCCCCAGCCACTAGTTATTGCAAATAAGGGGTCAACCATGAATCTTCAGCCTGTTTAACAGAAAAGCTATTCTGTTCATAACATTGATAAAAATCAAGTAGTCCCAGAAAAAGGACATTAATTCTTTATTGATCTCTGCTGGTCAACACCCTGGGACCACATGCATTCCTATGTGCTTTTATGTGGGGGAAGCAGTGCTTACTAATAATGCCACATTTTAATTAAACATATTCACAAAATGAACTTCTCCACCTCACCAGCACATACATTCCTAGTTTCCAGTTCCATCTCTCCAGCATAATCCCTTTGACCCAAAAGATCCAACACAATGCCAAATAGCATCATCTAAATCCTTGCAACATCAAGAGCTGAAGGAAGTTAGTGATCAACTATAAAAGAAACACATAAGCTAAGTAGATTAAAAAGTAAATGAACAATTGTTGCTGATCAGCCCCACTCATTCACTTTAAGCAGCTGCCATACTGAATGCTGTAGGTCAATGTTTTCCACATAAAAACTGTACCACAAGACAAGATCTGGATTTGAGAAACACTTTTTAAAGAAATTGCAGAAATAGTGGAGGTTGCATTAGAATATACACATATATGCGCATGCATATATACGTTAAAAATATCTGCATCCTCAGAGGGATGGACCTCAGAGTACCTGTTCTTTGTGCTGCAACCATATAAAGATACTCTCAGAGGCTCCCTGGGTCCTCTGGTTCCCCCGTAACACTTCCCTCATTCTTCTTTCACAAATGCTGGTCTGTGCTCAGAAGTCCCTGTGCCTTGCAGCACTTCTAGCTGTAGTTTTTGCCTTTGATTTGCTCTTGCTGGGACCTCAGATACTTAGAGTGAGCCACTGTTGAGCTGAACGTCTATTCCTACCTTACAGAGTTTACCATGTCACTTTAACACACAGATTTGGGGACTTCTGAAGCCAGCATTCTTGAGGAAGATAATCCCTTTGCAGATCCTCCTGTGGATCTGAGATGGCAAATGCCAATTTCAGGCAGCGAGTGAGTGCCCATTATGCTAAACATAATCAGGGTACATCCATCTTTTGTAAGGTTGTGTTTTACTTTGACTGTTGAGGAAACCCTAGGTTGGTGTTTTCAATTGGATGTGGTCATCCATGAAGCTGGTTTTATAGCCTTGAGTATTCACTGAGTCAAAAATTATTATGGCTGCATTTTTTGCAAAGGCTGAATAATTTTATTGCCCTCAATGAGATTGGTAGCTGAGGAAGCTGAAGCAATGATGAAAATAATTAAATCATGTGCTTCAGGGCACAAAGCAATCAAATGCAGATGAACAGAGAGAAATTTTGCATTCCCCTCCAATCCTTTTGACCTCCCTCTACCACCAGCTGCCCCTTCACCACCCCCAGAGCCTCATACAACCACTGTCTGAGAAGACCAAACAACTGTGCCTTTCACTGGCAATTTAGCGAGTTGCTGTTGCCTTAGCCAAACACGATTGGATCCAGACAGCCAGAAGATGAGGTTCTGCCAGAGACGAGCTTTATTTTCTGGCTCCCTTTCTCCTTTAGCTGACTGTGGAAGGACTTTTACTAGCATTATGTCTTATAATTAATTGTTTCACTTCACTGATCAAAAGCTGCTTCCAAATTTGATCCAAGGACAAACACAGTCCCTGAAATTCGTGGATCTTGACATTGCAAGCCCCATAAACCATCAATGAGGAAAGGCTGGACTTGGGCAGAAATGCCTTTGGTGCCCCTTCACAGACCACAATCCACTCCAATATAGAGCAGTGGAAAGGTCTGGCTACCTCTCTACAGAGGAGATTTCTGTGTTCCTGCCTTTGGACTCTCAAATGAACAATGCACTCCCTCCTTACACTGTTGCTATCTGTATACATAGCTTTTCAGAAAAGGGCATCCTTGTCATTACAATCCATAGTCATTTATAGATGACTTAAAAGAGTAAGCAGTTCTCCTGGGTACATTCAATCAACTTTTCTACTATGATGTCATGTTACAGGAAGGCTTTAATATAGTTTGTTTTTATTATAATTTAAAACTATATCATATTCAGAAGTTTTTCTTCCCAATTCTTACAGAAATTTATTTTAAAACAACAAGGTAATCATTTTCATTAAGAAGTCAAAAATTTTATAGAAGAGAAGATGACTTATGACATTGTTTCACAGTAAAAAAACATTTCAAAGATAAATTCACTGGTCACCCTTTTGTATGTTAGGGGTCAACACATAGGCCATAAGTCATGTTCTTTATCAACACGAGTGCACAGCTCCTCCCAAATGCCAGAGTCAATAACTGTTAGTTGATTGATTTGAAGACTAGCCACAGAGGACCTCTCCTATAGCCTTGTGGTCCTAAGCATTTGTTCTATTAATTTTCTGCTAAACAGCACTGCAGTTCTCGTTGACTTGAACACCATGCTAAATAGAGATAGTTCGAGAGCAAGAATCAGAGATTTGATAACTGTAGGGATATGTGTAGAAGAGATGGGAAAGATCAACAATTCAGTCCATTAGGGACTCTGGATTCCAGTGAAACATGCATTAGTAGCACTAAATTTTTAGCAGAAAGCTTTGATGACCCACCAGGACCACTCCCTACATATCCTTGATCTGGCATCCCCTGAAGGTAACATAAATAATGCACAGTTTTCAGACTAGCACGCCTTTTCTTCTTCCATTGGCAGATATTTTCTGAGAGGAGAGGCTGTGTAGCTATTCTGAAAAGGCTCTGACGTCTACAGATTATTAAGATACAGAGGTAAATGATGGCTTGTGATACAGAATACAATTGCATTTTGTTCAAGTCATCCTTTTGGTATTTGAATTTCTGGGGAAAACAATTATTTAGAGATGTGAAAGTTTATTAAATATTTTCTCTAGGATACATAATTTAGAGGAAAAGGACTCTCTTTGCTTCTTCTCATAAATGTGTGTACAGAAACAGTGAGATTTTTCTTCAGTAATTTCTACAGGGAAGACAAATCTAATTCTCGCCTGATCAAATGGTTCTTTATTAAATTTTTAATGTAGATGTTTAGAGTATGGGAAGAAGTAAGGTTATAAGGAAGGAAAATTATTTTATTCGAAAGGAGTGCTTAATTTTTGGAGAAGATAAAGTATAATGTATAAGCCTACAAATTCATTTAAAGACTAATGCTTCTAACAGCTCTTATCTAAATCAGCAACACCATTTATACAGTTTCCCAAGAGGAAGAGCAGAAATTACCCCCTCAATGCCCTTATTTCTTTCAGTCCCCTATGACTACCTAGTTTCTCTTCAGGACAAATTCCATTTGAAGACATCTTTCCCCAGAAGGCCTTCCTATGTGGTAAATAGCCAATGAAGACATACCTCATTTCTTCTCTTTTAGGGTTAGCTCTGTTACATTCTTCACTCTAGAAAATGTCCAATTTTTTTCATTAAAAATAATCAAAACCTTTTTGCATTTAAACCCACTATATCAGTTTACCACCCATCCCTATTTTTCACCATCTAATTTACCGGCATATACATTCCCTATTGTCATAAGTTACCAAAATCTTATTAGCTTAAAAATAACATGATTTGGTTAAATTGCAGTTCAGTAGGTGGTGGGGAGGACAACTTGAGTCTTAACAGATTAAAAGTGGAGGTGTACTCAGACCTTTTCTCCTTCTAGGGGCTCTCTGGGAAGACTCCACATTCTTGTCTTCCCAGCTTACAAGGGCAACCTGAGTTCCATAGTACATAATCTCCCCTCCGTCCTCACAGTGTGCTTTAAAGCGTGCTCACCCCTTCTTAGCTGTATGTCTGAGTTTTGACTCTGGAATCCCACTATAGACCCTTGTCATTCTACTTGTTGTACCGGAGTAGTCCAGAATAATCTCACTCAAGGTCTTTAGCTTGATTATCTACAAAGCCCCCTTTGCCATGTAATATAATATATTTGGGGATCAAGTTATGAACATCTTTGTAACTCTACTAGTCTATTTTGTTTGTCTATAATAAAATAACACCTGACAGACAGTAGGTATTTAATTCCCATAAATTCTATTAATTATAAAATGCAGAAGCCAGGCAGTGGTAGCACACATCTTTAATCACAGCATTCAAGAGGCAGAGGCAGGCAGATCTCTGTGAGTTCAAAAACAGTTTCATCTGCAGAGTGAGTTCCAGGACAGGTAGAGCTGTTATACAGAGAAACCCTGTCTCAAAAACAATAAATAAATAAATAAGATATAGAAAATTTTGTCACAGTAAGATAATTTTTATAACAAAATTATAATTCATATAAATCTAAAGTTTTTTCAAATTAACATACTTAAAATCAGATATTTCAGAGGTTTTATATCCACAAAATCCTAATACCTTGTTCTCCAGTACAGTAATTGTTTCTTTTACAATTTGTATTTTGTGAGATGACTTAAAGAAATATGGTATGTGTGTCTGGGTTACCTCACTCAAGATGATTTTTTTTTTACTTGTTCTATCTATTTGCTGGCAAATTTCATGATATCATTCATTGTTTTTTACCTCTGAGTAATACTCCATGTGTAAATGTACCAATCACATTTTCTTTATCCATTCTTCAGTTGAGGGACATCTAGGTTATTTCCAGGCTATATTTATTTATGAATAATGGTGCTATGAACATGGTTGAGTAAGTGTGCTTGTGGTATGATTCAGCATCATTTGGGTATTTGCCCAAAAGTGGTATCACTGGTGCTTGAGGTAGATTGATTCCCACTTTTCTAAGAAACTGCCATACTGGTTATACAATTTTGCACTCCTACCAACAGTGGAGGAGTGTTCCCCTTACTCCACACTCTCTGTAACATAAGCTTTTATTAGTGTTTTTGATCTTAACCATTTTGACAGGTGTAAGATGGTATCTCAGAGTCATTTTGATTTTCATTTCCCTGATGACTAAGGACATTGAGCAAATGCTTAAATGTCTTAAGGCTATTTGGGAATCTTCTGTTGAGAATTTTCTCTTTAGATCTGAACTGCAATTATTAATTGGCTTGTTTGGTACTTTAAAATCTAGTTTCTTGAGTTCTTTATATATTTTGGAGATCAGTCCTCTGTCAGGTGTGGGGTTGGTGAAGATATTTTTCTATTCTTAGGCTGCTGTTTGAGGCAAGAAAGATAAACATGATATGTACTCACTTGTAAGTAGATATTAGATGTAAGGCAAAGGATGACCAGGCTACAGTCTATAGCCCCAGAGAAGCTAGGTAACAAGAAGGACACTAAGAGGGACACACATGGATCACTCTAAGATGGGAAATAGATAAGATCTCCTGGGTAAACTGGGGGCAGGAGTGTGGGGAAAGCGGGAAAGGGGAGGGGGGATAAGAACATGAGGAAACAGGATGGTAAAGTTGGAGGAGAGACAGAGTTGGAGAACAATGAAAGAGACATCTTGATAGAAGGAGGCATTACGAGGTTATAGAGAAACTTGGGTCTAGGGAAACAATCAGGAATCTACAAGGGTGATTCCAGTTAAAACTCTTAGCAATAGTGGAGAGAGCACCTGAACTGGCCTTCTCCTGTATACTGGTGACTACTCTAAATGTCATCATAGAACCTCCATCCAGTAACTGAATGGAGCAAATGCAGAGATCCACAGCGAAGCACTGGGCTGAGCTCCTGGAGTCCAGCCGAAGAGAGGGAGGAGGAATTATATGAGCAAGGGGATCAAGACCATGATGGAAAAACCCACAGAGATGTCTGACTTGAGCTACTGGAAACTCATAGATTCTGGACTGACAGCTGGGGAATCTGCATGGGACTAAACTAGGCCCTCTGCATGTGAATGACATCTGCGTGGCTATGTCTTTTTGTGAGGACCTTGGCAATGTAACCAGGATTTATCCCTAGAGAATGAACTAGCATTTTGGGACCCATTCCCTGTGGTTTGATAAAATGCTCAGCCTTGATTCATGGGGAAGAGACTTGGTCCTGCCTTAACTTAATATGCCAGGCTTTGTTGACTCCCCATGGGAAGACTTACCCTCTCTGAAGAGTGGATGGGGGATGGGGAAAGGTGGATGATGGGAAGGAGTGGAGGGAGGGATTGGTATGCCAAATGAATAAAAATTTATAAAAAAAAGAGTCACAAACACACATCATTTTGCAAAGAAATCATTACTCTTACTATAGTTCTAAGTTCAAAGTACCTAACAGAGTGTTAGGTTGCCAAGCTCTGATCCAAGGACCCTGGCGTTGTCTGAGAGTGTCCTCCTTATGCCATAGCCTCTTCATCTTTCCCTCAAAGTCTATTCACCACCTAACGTATAGAGTAACTAAATAGTTGATAATAGCTTATATGTTCTCTCCACTTCAAACGTTCAAATGTTTTTCCATTTGATGCAAGCTTCAAAATCCTAAGTTAGGCCTTGCAGCTCTTTTATGAGCTGAATTCCATCTCCCAGCATAGCCACACCCCAGAACACAATATACTCATGTATTTCATCTTCAAATAACCACATCTCACAGTGTCATATGTCTATCCATACCTTTGCATGAGTGTTATTTTGTGTTATTCTGTATTCAAGAACCATGTTCACATGGATAATCTCATCATTATCCAACTCTCAGCCAACCAAAATGTCTAGGGCAAGTCCCTTAGAGCAGCTGTCATTTTTCTCTTCTTGTTCTTCACAATCCCTCCCATTATTAGCTTAGATTACTCTTAGCTTGCATTGCTAGGTGTCCTCTCTCTCCACAAGTGGTACATGTTAGATCCATGAATGGATAATATATTCTATGTTTAGGTATATAAGCACAGTCCCTACTTCATATTTTTACATACCTAGCAGTCAATAAACACCATTAAACAATTAAATATTTTTATTCAATTTCTTCCAACTCCATGCAGGTAAGCATGGTGCTTATTTTCTTTACCCCTGACCCATACATAATACACATATATATTATAGATAAATAATTCTGATAAATAATTAAGAAATTAATAAATGGTACAATGAACTCCAAACAGTCTTTTACTTAAAAACAAGGAGATTATATCTGTTTCTAATTGGAAAATTACAAATTCTTTTTATTTTTTCTCTCTGTCTAATATTGGACTTTAGTAGAATGTTTGCCTATGGATTTAAGGATGCTAAAATAATGAGGTTGTCTCAAAGAGTGTATGCATGATCTACACCACTCTAAACTGTAGTGTGAATTCAGGCCAGCATTTCTCTTTGAGTAACAAGGGTTTTACAGAAGGAATCTAGGTTTTTTTGTCTTGATAGAGAGATCCAAAGCTTTTTCTGATAGTGATGCCCTGCCTTTCAATTTCTCTTTGGAAAGACATCTCTGTGTTCTTCACAAGCCTCTAATAGAATTACATGCTTATAGAACAGGTCTGATGAGAGATATCTAATATTCAAGTGTTGACTAAGGATATGCTAAAGATGACAAAAGTGTTGCAGGAATTCTATCATGTCCAGTCCAGTCCATCAGGATGGAAAAAGAGATGTAAAAAAGAACCTTGGAGGAAATACAAGTAATTATTTGTTTTCCTGTATCCTTTATGTGTTTACATAGTGCTTAATCCACTATAGAAGGAATGCTACATGACTGCTTTCTAACTCATCTCCCTACATATGACTTCACTCCTTTGCATACCATATTCTGCAATACGTTCCAGGTATAATAGCACACAAAGTAAACCTGGTGCCCCAATTTTATACCTAATGGTTTTCAGTGTCTTGTTTTTATTGTATTACCTTAACAAGGATGAAAGGATTCACCTCTCTAATAAACTGTCATCTTCCTGTCTATGTCCTGGGTTCTCAGTTTTGGGGGCTTCTTAGCACTCCCCAAAATGATATGCCACTGTGATTCTTCTACAGTATGTTCATCCCACATATTTTTAAGTTAATTTAGTATGTGTGTATTTGTCTACCACAGGACACTTGTGGAAGTAAGAAGGCAACTGCTCTATGATGCTCTTCCTGGGGAAATGTGAGTAACCATAGGGAACCAATGGCAGGCCAAAGGATACCATCAAAGTCAACTTGATAAAGCAACGACAAGTGTTATTGTGGTTCCTTATAGAAGTATGAGTGAGGAGCAGAGATTATGCAAAAACAGCTGCACTACTAATTTCTATTCCTTATCAGACAACAAAAGTGGTAATCTAGAGCTTAGTGCACAGCTGGGCAGATTCGAGCAAGATCAGTGTTTTCTTAACCTCTGGGTTGTGACCAGTTTGGGAGTCAGAGAACCCTTTCACAGGGGCACCTAGAACCATTAGAAACCACAGGTATTTGCATTATGATTCATAACAGTAGAAAAACTACAGTTATGAAACAGCAATGACAATAATTTTATGGTTGGGGGTCACCACAACATAAGGTACTGTACTACAGGGTCATAGCATTAGGAGGGTTGAGCACCAATGTGTTAGATAATGTCTTTTCAAGGCAGCTCAGTTGGCCCAAGCCTCTTCCAGGCAGGTTGTCTTGACTGAGAGTGTCTCTTAGTAGTACTAAGTGGTTATATGGAGTTGGGGATGGAAAAGCCTAGTGTATTTGGTCAGTTTCTGGGGAAGTTCTGATGTTTTTGAGTTGTTTATTTCTTGAACCTTTATGAGCCTCCTTTTATAACACCCTGAGTCTTCAAGGGCTTCCCTCTGAGATGGAACATTTAATCACCAATGGATTTCTAAGTAACTGTGACTTTCTAAAGTCAGAAGTCTATTCTTTCCTGTCTGATGGAATTTCTATGTAACTGTGACTCTCTGAAGTCAGAAATCTGTTCTTTCCTGCCCAGAGATCAGTCCATCAGACTTGCGTGGAAGCACTGCTTTTCCCGCCAGAGGCACCTTGTGTGTCTGACATCCTTTCTCTAATTGTTCCTGGACCCAGCTCCCTTCTACTCAAGTCTCAGTACATTGACCCTATGAGGTTTCATTTTTTTGCAACCCCAGCATGATAGAAGCTCAGGTTCTGACCCTCTGCTCTTTAGCATTTACCACAAATGCAGTCAAATGCCAGATTTGTAACGAGCTAGTTAAACCTTACAATGTCTCAGAAAATAATGCGCCAATACTTTAGAAACTAAAAGCATTAACTTCAGAGAACATCATTTTCCTTCTACTCCAGATTCCCTGGTAGCTCTTTCTTACCCTGTGTAAGCTCAGTAATGATATATCAAAAGATAAACTGAACATGGGTATTGACTGCAGTTATAGAACATTGCTCACATTTGAATGAGTTGCTGCACTTCCTTAGCACCTGTACGTTAGAGCTATGGTCTGGATGTCTATCTGAAGCATATGGAAATGTAACTCTCATCTTGGTGGTATTAAGAGGGAAGATATTTGGGGAACTGATAGCGCTGCCTTCTTGAGTTGATTAATATGATTTATAAGGAGATAGAGGTGACTAGTTTGCAACCTTTTCAACCTTGACCCTTCTGCATCAGAGGGCACTGCATTTGTCTTCCCTGGAGGCTGCAGCAATTAGGAGTCACCTTGGAAGAAGAGTCTAGACCTTTCTCAGACATTGAACTGGTTGGTAGCTTATCATGGAACTCTGACCTTTAGACCTATGAGAGATAAATTTTGTGTTTTTTTAATAAATTACTCAATTTCAGGTATTTTGCTACAGCAGCATAATCTAAGATATTTAGCAATCACCCCCACAACATGGAAGTGCTCATGTGTCTGACTTTAACTCATACGTTCTAGCTCCAACTATTGTTTTAAATTAATGCAAATTTTCCATTTCTTTCATCTTTCATTCTTCTATTTCTTCTCATCTTCAGTTGCACTTTTTCTAACTTAACATTTTTTATTTATATTTTTAGGTTTTAAGAATTTCACATATTAGCATATTTAAATCATTTACACACTTCCCTCTTCAACTCCAAATTCATCCATGTTACCTCCATTTACTCTCAACTTCATGACTTCTTTCTGTATCTGTTATTGCTTATTGCTACACATGCATATATGTATACATAGATATAGATACATAGATATAGATAGATACATAGGTAGGTAGGGAGAGAGAGAGAGAGATACTGAGCCCATTAAGTGTTTCCCCTATAAACATTCTTTAGAGCTGACCAATTAAATTTGGATAACCTATTAAAGCTCATCCCTAGCAAAGATTTCTTCTCCCTTTCTCAGCAGCCATCAATTGTTTGTAGCTTTTCATCTAGGAATAGGGCCTTGGAGATTTCTCTCTTCCACGTTGGCATGTCACCTGGTGTTGTCATTGTGCAGATCATGTTTACGCAACTATATTGTTGAGATATCATGGATACAGCTTCCTTGGCACATGCAGAAGACACTATCAAGCAACAGTTGTCCTGGACATCAGGCTCTTAAAATATTTCTGCCCCGTCTTCTGCAGTGTTCCCTGAGCCTTAGGTATATTATTAAAACTGGGAGCTGGGCACCATATGGTGACATTCTTTGCATTTTCGTCACTTTTGGATCTCTCTAGAAGCCTTCATTTGCTGCAAAGAGACATTTCTTTAATGAAGGCCAAGAGCTACACTTATCTGGGGTGTAAGGATAAGCGTTTAGAATACAGTTAGAAATTATACTGGTTTAAGGAAATGACAGTAAATTCTCCTCTAGAATCTATGTCATCCTCTCTAGCCCTAAGGATGTAGCTATGTTTACAGTATCATAGTACAGTGACAGGCATGAATTCTTTCCTGATATACAAGCCTTAAATCCAATCAGATAACTGTTGGCTAACCCCAAGATAAAAGGGCCAGTATTGCACCATTAGGGTTAGCTTGTTGCTCTGTTTATGGTCGTGGCTCACAAGCTTTACAAGGAGGTTGGGCTATTGATTTCTTCCCTCCCTTGGCAGCCTGCATAGCACTGCTGACTACTGTGAGACCTAATCCTCAGGAACAGGCCTCCATGTCAGTTCCAGCTTGATGCCTTCAAGTCTATGTCTGCAGTGTGTGGTGTCCTCATCCACAGCATCTTCGTGTTCTGGAAGGCAACCAGGGACAATTGCAATAGCTTGTATGATTTGAGTAGCATTTTTGGAAATCCACAGCCAACAGCTTACAGGGAGGTTTCCCATGCTTGGCACTAGGGTTTCTGTTAGATTGTCTGTGGACTGTTAGGGAGAATATCACCCCATGTAAAATAACTGAATGAGTGTGTTTATATAAATATATGGTTTTTTCCTATGACTTTCCCAAACATCTTTAGAATCGTTTTCCTCATTCTTCTATGTTACCTCCCTCTCCACCTTATTTGTTCTTGACATATATTTCTGATTTTTCAAGTTTTCATTTCAGGGTATAATTTAGCTATCTTGTTGCTTTGTTTACTTGTTTGTTGTCTAAGAAAATGAGTGGGGATGATCCTTCTTAAATCCCTACTGCAGTGTATTTTATTATAATCTGCATGTTGTGCAAGGTGAAGATACTAAGTGGTTAACTGCATAAGTCTTACGGAAATTTTAATCTTTGAATGTTCTATTTAATAGCTTTCTACTCAAATGGAAAAAAGAGGGAAGGATGAAAGAAGGCAGAAAATTAATTAGGGTTGTTAAAAAGAAAGGGAGAAGAAAAGGGAAGGAGAAGGAGAGTGGGGTGAGAGAATTATGAGTATATTAAACATTAAATTAAACATATTTCATAAAACCTCAGACTCTGCCATTACTTAGCCACAGCAGTTTCTCCCTAGCTTGAGCTGTCTTTGCCTCAGTGGTTGAAGACAACACATAGAGACCTCCTCAGAATGTCAAGAACTATACATCCTTTGTAGAATATGTGCAGATCATGTTTCACCTTTTAACTACGGTCCTTTATTTCACTTAAAGCAAAGTGTTCTGTTTTTCAAAATCTCACTACCTATAAAAAAATATAGATAATTTGCTCGATGAAATCATAGTACTATTTTCTACTGTAAAACGTCATTTTCAATAGATACACGTGGCCATGTATAACATTTGTGCCTAAGTACTATTAAAATTACCACAAACTGTCATTAAAAAATCCAACTTTTCTTATTCTCTTAAAGTTGTTTTATGTTTTCTCTACAATTTTCCTACTCACCTATACACTTTGCTTTTTCCCTATGCACATGGTGAAAGTCATGAATGAATCACAGCTTTAAAATTCTCTACCTCTCAACAAGACAGATGGGTGAAGGCATTAATGGATATTTGAAAGACTAAATTATGACTCTGAAAGAATGTAGAAGACAATATTTATGAAAGTAAGATCTTTCTCTTTATGGTTCTGTCAACGATAGATCCTGGCCCTAGTCGTGGAACTGTGGAGGTAACATTTATCTTCTACGGATATCAAACCCAGCGTCAGGGCTCTACATGCTTCTCACCATCCTCCTAGCATCCATACTGTTTATCAAAAGCATGAAGACAAGGACTTCAAAGGGAATTCCTTCCTCAGATCAGCTCTCAGTGTGAAGCTGAGAGCAACAAGAAACAAGCTTCTGCGTAGTATTTATTGAGTGCCAAGTGTTTCCTCAACACTGTACAATATACAGAGAAAGACATGGCCCATGCCCCATGGGGTTACTCTGTAAATAGGACCAATGAGGTGAGGCATAATTGGCTGAATTCTTACCCTGTGTCGATGACTTCTCTATGGGAACCCAAATCGTCCTCTGTGGAGACTGGTGCTATTCACCAAGTACTTAACAAGTGCTTTATGTCTTCTGAGAGCCTGGCACAGGGGGCCCCATCAGGAGGGAAAGCTCTGCGTTTGCCATAACTGCCTTTCATTCAGGCTATTCCTCAGACAGGGTCTTCAATGGCTTTGACAGCAGTGGGGAGTCACTAGATGGCTTTGTGGATGGTCCAGGAGAATCAGGAAGATCCTTATCCTAGAGACAAATGCTCAGCCTATTACTAATTCCAGAATGCTTTCCTGGCTGCCGTTTTTAGCCTATCACTTCAATGGTTACAGCTCTCTAGTGGTCCCTCCTTCCCTTTCATCAAATGGCCACCTTTGAATACTGCCACAGACTTCATGATGCCCTCCTGATGCCCAGATTATGTCCTTTGTCAGCCTCACAGGCTCTTACTCTGTGGAACCAATGTACCTCAAAAGCCTAGAAAAATGCTGCTCCTTCCTTACCATGTGAGCCCCCTGACTCTATATGCTTGTCCTGAGGAATGGAAAATGCTAAACCAATTTGTGCAAACTCTAACACCTCACAATATCCTTTAATACTTTGTATAGTTTTAGACTTCATTTCTAAATAGTGATCCATTTTTCCTTTACTCTGGCATCTATTTTGTATGGAAAGCAATTCTATATTTGTAGCTAATTGTGCAAATATGGCACAACCTTCTATAAAGCCTTCATGGTCAAATCACATGGCTCTATTGTTTCCTAAACATTCATAAGAGTTCTAATAGACAGAACAAACACAGAACATGTTTGTAGTCTATCGTTGTTGTTGTGATTGTTATCATTTTCTCTCCAGCTATTTCTTACTATATTTTCTGCTTTATATTCTCTCGTTTTTCAATTTTTAAAAAATATTTTGCTATAGCAATGCATGTAGTCCAGTTTGGCTCCAAACTCAGTGCATAATGAAGGCTGACTACTGATATCCATAACTCTACCTTCTAAATGCCAAATTTGCAGTCACACACCACCACATCCTTCTCTGCGACATATCTTAATATCTTAAAATTCAGGCAAGTAGAGTTAAGAACTATGGGGTACTATAGACCAATGAAGAAGCAAAGCTTTTCTGTTCAGGAGATTCCCTTCAGGATAAAATGTTTCAGTCTCGGAGGAAATTTTTTGTACAACAAAACCCCAGTTTGCTAAGAAGCAAGAAAAGCACATTCACTTGGAAACACTTGACGTTAGCCAAGAGTGCTACAAATTTCAGCAGATTAAGTTCACGTGAATATATATGAATTTATAACCTAAGATATAATGACCTTTTAAAAATAAGTTATGCTCTATAGAAAAAATAAGTCATGAAAATGCATCTCAGAATTTGAAATAATATAATTACCATATTAGGAACATAAAGTATCTATGCTTGAAATGTTTAAAGAAAATCACAGATGGATTCAAAACTATAAATAAGATACCTAAATCTATAGAAATATAAGAAGCATATTTAAAATTTGACTTGTACAAAATTTCAAAATGCCAGATCTATAGTTAAAGCCAATGCACAACTTAAGTAAACACTTATATGCAAGTGAAGAAATGTCAAAGTAAAAGATATTTTAAAAAAATGCTCAGTGACTAAGAGATGGCTCAGTGGTTAAGAGTAGTTGGTTCTCTTGACGAAGCCCCAAGTTTGGTTTTCAACACCCACATCAGGTGGATTGCTTCTGCCTGTAACTCTAGTTCCAAAAGAACAAGTTCCAGAAACCTCTTTTGGCCTCTGTGTATACAAAGCACACAGTAACACATGTGAACACATGTAATCAAAAAATTAAAATTAATCTAAAACATAACAAAAATATTAGGAATGTAATATAGAAAGGAAAAAGTTGAACTACATTACAGACATCTTTGGAAAGGATTTTCTCAGAGCCTAGCGTGTGTCATCGAGCATTACCAAACAGAAAAGAATGAAAGAGCAGAGTATTGGCTGTTGTGGTGCCGATTCATGGTTGTCAACTTGACAACATCTGCAATTAACTAGAACTCAGGCAGCAGGGTTAATACCTGTGAGGAATTTTTCTTGATTGAGTCATTTGAGGTGAGAAGAGCCACTTTAAATCGCGACCACACCTTCCACGGGCACCTACTTTGCCAACTTTCCCTCTCTCACACAGACAAGTTTATTCTTTCTCTGATATTAAAGCCTACTACTTCAGGATGCTAATGTATACTGAAAACAAAATGAGATATCCAACCTCATTGACTAAACAGCTATTGTATTCTTGTACTTTCTGTTAGAACAATTTGATTACAGAATATAAGACTTGTGATAAAATTGTTTGGTGTGTGTGTGTGTGTGTGTGCACGTGCACGCACATGCAGTTTTTCAGGATATGTCTTTTCTATTGTGTTGCTTCTTTATGTTGGACAATATGTAAATGGAGAACTGTAAACAGATTGTATACTCAGTCTAAATGTGTAAATTCAAGCAGCTGTTGGAACAATTTGATTGCAGAATATAAGACTTGTGATAAGGTGTGTGTATGTGTACACGCCAACACAGTTTTCCGGGATATGTCATATCTTATTTTCTTGTAGTGCTTCCTTATACTGGCCCAATATGTAAAGGGAGAATTGTAAACAAATTGTAAACTCAGTCTAAATGTGCAAATTTGAGCAGCCTCACTGGGGAACCTCCAGGGCACTCTCATGCCTGTTATTTCTCCAAATAAAACTGCAGTTTGAGTCTCAGGAGTATAAGAAGCCAGATTTTAAGATCCCATTCTTTTTAGGGGTTAACATGCCTTCAAGGACAGATCTTAGTATGGAAACTGTTTTCCAAACTTAGATGAGAATTTCAACAATTTTCTAGTTTGTTCCTTGTTCTTTTCTATTGATTTAGAGGAATAAACTGCCACAGACAGTGACAGGGTGGATTTTTACTTAATATTTTGATCTATTTACTTCACATCATATTTCTATCCCTTAGTGTCCATATATAAAAGATAATAAAATATGCAGGATACATCTTTATGTGAGTGATCTCAATCCATGTGCTGTCTTCCACTTGCATCCTTTTTCTACATATGATAGTAGCTCATTCTTCTTCTTTAAGATTAAATAATACTTCACTGAATGCATATAGTCTGTTTTCTTTGTCCATTCATCTACAATTGGCACTGAGGGTAATTACACATCATGGATATTGTGAGTGGTATCACAATAAACACAAGGCCACACATGCTTCATTTGTATGGTGACTCCACTTCCTGATATATACCCAGGACTGGGATAGCTGGGCCACACAGTAGCTCTATGTTTAATGCTAGAAAGAGTCTCTATGCTATACTCTATAATGCCTGCACTAATTTGCATTAAAACCAGTAATGTATTAGAATGTCTTTTTCTTCACATTCTCATCAACACTTAGTTTGTCATAAAGTCATTCTAACCTAGATGTGACCAAATCTCATGTGGCTTTTACTGGCATTTTTATGGTGGCTTTAAAAAAATGAGCTTATTTTTTTCCTTTTAACTGATGGCTATTTAGATCTTTTGGGGGGGGGCTGGATGAATTGTTCCCTCACATGTCTGTGCACACATATACAACCTTCTGTCTTAGTTATCACACAGCAAATAACATCACTCAGTTGTTCAAGCCAAAAAATCTTTAAGAGTATTGTTAATTTTTCTTCACATACTTACATTCCTGATACTTCCAGCTAAGGCTATCTCTCTAGACCACTACGGTAGTCTGGTATATAAGAAATCTAATCATATCTCCTATGTATTGGCTTGACCTGCAATATTAAAGTTCTTTCCTTCTTCAAAGTAGCGTAGATCCATGATTTCAAAGTTCCAATACCAAATTCAAATTGACACACACAGTTATTTAAATATTTAAATATCTAAAATTAGTCCACTTGAACATGTAGTTCTGGCAGCCCTTGCCCTTCCTTCATGCCTTCTGCCTTGCAAACCCCCCCCACACAAACAAAAACCTCTTTCGTTTGTATTCCTAAAGCTAGTCATCATTATATTCCCCTATTTGGCTATTTCCTCCTCCTGAGGCTGACTACCAAGGTCCAGCTATTAAAGTATTGTGGCCCATCAATCAAAACCCCATTTGGCTTGCATAATTAACATGCACAATTAAAATTAAACACTTTGTTCCAACACAGTGTTTTCCATTTTACCTTTATAATCCACCATTTGCTTGTGGGCCATATCTATCTCCTTTCTATCCACAAATAGTCCTTTATCCATACTCTACCCCCTTTTCCTTGTTCTGCTCTCCTCCCTCCTTCTCTATCTCCTGTCTTTGCCCTCTGTCTCTCTGGGGAAAATAAGTCTCTTTTGGGTTGAGAACTTTGTCTTGGGGGTCCTGAGCCAATACTTTTCCTTTTATTATCTCTACATGTTTAATCAATACGTGACCCCTGGAAATTTCACCCAACATCTGTAAACCATAAAACATGACAAGTCCTGACAATGCAATACCCCCATATGCTGATGTCCTCCATAGCCCTCTGACCTGGAGAATTTCCCACCGTGCTGAGGAATGGCATCAGCTGCATGCGCTGCTCCTTTGGCTTCACCACTTCTCTATGGCTCTCCCTGGGATATTTCACTGTGCTGTCTCTGGAATATTTCTTACTAGGACAGGCTTTCCCTACATGAATCCCTTTCCCTGTGCTCCTCAAAGTTTCCGTATCATCACCTCTCATGATCCTGTATTCCAAATCCCTGGGCTCCTTTTTCTTAATCACTAAGACTCACATTGGAAAGCACTATAACGGTCAACTTCCCACCATCCTAGGTTCAGCCCAACCAAGCCTCTCTACATAATAGCCAAACCACCTTTCTTCAATGATGCTACTTGAGTACCTCTTAGAATATAACCCTTTCTATCACTCTGCACTGTCCTTTTCCATTGCTAGCTTGTGGGTTACCTTTAAATCCTGCCTTCCTTCTTCCTCTTGCAATAATATATCAAGTGTGTTTTCATTCCAGGAACTCTCCGTTGCCTGAAGGGCTTCTGCAGAGATCGAGTGCCACCCTCTTTTTAATTAGATTTGAGATACATCTCACCTTCTTAGACACATTTTGTAATACTTGTTTTATGCTTCAGCACTTACATAATTTCTAGTTAGGTGTTTTTCTCGCTCCCATGATATACTACTATCTTTCCACCAGATTCAAAACCTAGTCTACTTTATTCCATACTATAACCAGGTGTCTAACACAAGGCAAATTTAAATATTTGCTACATAAGGGAGAGAATGTAACACCAGGGCAAGTACAGATGAATCTGGCACTAGAATCTAGAATTCAGATCATGGGAAGTGATCCAAATTCATTCCTCTGTTCTAACCTTTTGGACTAATTATATATAAACAATATTTAGTCTCTAGAATTCTGAGTTTATACATTGAATCGCTGTGCTGAAACTTTTTTTTTCCTTTTCCAATTAGTTCATCAGTTCCTTGTTCAAATCACACTGAAAACTGTGCTCAAAACACTCTAAGTTCACTTCCATCATGGTTGCCATAACACGATGTAATTTTCTGCTCTCTGAATGATCTCCATCACACAATGAACTCCTTAAAGCAGGGAATATGTTCACCTTCTCTCAAGTGTCTACTATGTCAACAACACTTTTTAACTTGAACTATCCTTCCTAGTTTTTGGATGAATACACTTTGTTTTTGACCTTCTTAGGCAGGTTTAACCATTCTTAAAAGCTTAATTTTCATGTCTTTTGGTTTATAAGAAAAATCAAGAAAATGGAACTGAAGGCTCTGAAGTTCTGATAATGATGTTTTGGAGTAACTAGGAGCTTTAGACATGGAGGGATATAACTGAGAAAGGACGTATTATCTCTACTCTAACATCTGAAATTGTCAAGTCAGGATCACTAACAATCACAATGATGTGTGGGAAATAAGGGTATCAGAGGGGACATGGACACATAAAGGCAAGCAATCATTGTGAATGAGCATTGAACAACTATAGCCATCCAAGGCTTCTTGATAACTAGTTTGGTATGGGGGTCAGTTTAAACGCCAATATGATGTATTATTCAAACTAGTGCTACTGAATCAAAAATAAAATTCAACAAATGGGAAAGATTTGTTTTGACTCCTTGTGTCAAGAATTTTCTCCATGATTAATTGGCTTGGTTGTTTGTAGTCTGTGGTAAGGTAGCATGCTGTGGTGGGATCACATGGTGGAGGAATATCTCGGAGTAGTCAGGAGGCAGAAAGGGAGATGAAGGAACCAGAAACCCACGATCTCTTCCAATATATATTCTCAATGACCAGGTCTCTGTGCACTCCACTACACATGCCTACATTACTTCTCTACTGTAATTATCTGACTACCTTTCAAAGTATGAGTCAAGGACCAAGCCTACAATACAAATGACTATTGTAGAATATTTAAGATAGCTGAGTGGTTGGTGGCACATGCCTTTAATCACAACACTTGGGAGGTAAAGGCAGGCAGATCTCTGTGAGATAGAGGCTAACCTGATCTACAAGAGCTACTTCCAGGACAGGCTCCAAAGCTACAGAGAAACCTTGTCTTGAAAACCCAAAACCAACCAACCAAACAAAAAAGAATATTAAGATCAAGTAGCACTAAAGTCATCAGCTAAATTTGATTTTTTTGAAGAAAAAACAAAACAAACAAGCAAAAAAAATCAGACCCAGAAGAGGATGACAGATAGTTACAACCCTCAATCTAAAGGCAAATTTGTTTGACTCAAAGGGGTATTTCACCCTAAATCTTGGTAGCTCTCCATCCCCTATTATCATTAGTATCCCACAATCTTGTAACATGATAGCCGTTTTCATGTTGACTGGAGTTGTATAACTGAGATTGCTGTATTTTTCAGTGGCAAATTTATCTTCTAATGCACCTCAGTTGAAAATATTTTATCTTATAGACATAATGACTCAGTGGGACTTTGGCAATAAGTCCATCACTAGGTATGTTCTAGAAAATGCAGTCAGTGTCTCTTACCTCACCCAATACTATAGAATAGCAATTATAACTGACATCTATTTGACAGGTGTTTCTCTATGGGACTCTTTGGTGTTTTTTTATAGAGAGTTGCAGACTCTGCTTGGTTCCAGGAAACTAACTCTCCAGCAATCAGGATACACAACTATCATGATAATTAGTTGATCTTCACTCTTTTAGATAACAGCAGAAGTTTACTCTTTTTTTCACATTTAATTTTTTATTATTGCATTATAAATAGTACCATTCAAAATTTCCACCTCCTCTGCTCCTCCCATTTCCCTCGCGCTTCCCCACTCCCCCTCCCCTTTTCCCCTCCAGTCCTAAGAGAGGGCAGGTTACCCTGCCCTGTGGGAAGCCCAAGGCCCTCTGGCCTCCATCCAGGCCTAGGAAAGTGTGAATCCAAACTGACTAGGATCCCAAAAAGCCAGTACATGCAGTAGAATCAAATCCCAGTGCCATTATCATTGGCTTCTCAGTCAGTCCCCATTGTCAGTCATATTCAGAGAGTCTGTTTCGATCACATGCTCGTTCAGTCCCAGTCCAGCTGGCCTTGGTGAGCTCCCACTAGATCGGGCACACCATCTCAATGG